>CAJQZJ010030470.1:0-13131 GCA_907164525.1 Lophiomys imhausi | reverse complement strand
GAAACAAAAAGTTGGTTCTTTGAGAAATTATATACGATTGACAAACCATCATCCAAATTAACTAAAATGCTAAGAGATATATCGAAATTGACAAATTCAGAAATCAAAAGTGGAACATAACAGCATAACAGAGGAAATCCAGAGAATCATAAGGACATCATTTAAAAGCCTGTACTTGACCAAATTGGGAAATCTAAAAGAAATGGATAATTTTCTCCTTAGGTGTCTCTTACCAAAGTTAAAGCAAGATTACATAAACAATTTAAACAGACATGTAACCCCTAGTGAAAGAGAAGTAGTCATTAAAAATGTCCTGACCAAACAAAGTCTGTGGCCAAATGTGTGGGAACCAGGATCCAAGATGGGGTGAGGGTGATGGATTCACTAACCCAGGAAACAGACTCCAGAGACCAGTGTCAAGTGCAGATCTATTGTACCCTGCTTTTTTCAAGTCAGGGTTTCTCTGTGTAGTCATGGCTATCCTGAGCTTGGTTTGTAGACCAGGTTGGCCTCGAACTCATAGAGATACAGAGATATGCCTGCCTCTGCCTCCCGAGGGCTGGAATTAAAGATGAACTCCACCATGCCTGGCACAAGGTTAGCAGCAAGCATTTTTATGCAGCTTTTAGACCAATGGGGAGTTGACCCAAGCTCTAGGGAAGCCAACCATCCATCCCACTGTCACTTTAAGGAGGTGCCAGGCTGCCAGCACCTGAGGGGAATCCTTGCAGACTGGGGAAGCACCTACTGCCTTGTTCTGGATACAATGAGAGTCTCACTAGTTGGCTAGGATCATCTGCCTTGTATCTTGTGGTTTGCCAGTGGACATGGGCACTTGTAGAGTGATATGGAAGCCCCTCAATGCATCCACTGTGCCCCACCCAGGGGCTGCAACACTCATACAAAGGGTTTTAGCACAGAATTCTACCAGACTTTTATAGAGGAGTTAATGTAATACTCCTCAAATTATTTCACAATGTAAAGGAAGGAACATTATTTAGTGAACTGAAGTCACAGATACCCTGATAATACAAACTACATAAAAAATCAACACAAAAAGAGAATTACAGATGTATTTCCCTTAAAAGAATAATCAGCAAATTATTGCAAACTGAATCCAAGAACATGTAAAAGGATTATTTAACATGATCAAGTAAGCCTCATCCCAGAAACGTAGGTATGATTCAACAGATGTTAACCAATAAATATAATTCACCATATAAACAAAGTGAAAGACAAAAATACACTATCATCCCAAATGATACAGAAAAGACCTTTGACAAAATCTAACACCTCTTGATGAGAAAGGTCCTGGAGAGATTTGTGCCATACAGGACATATCCAAACATAATAAATTAGTGCCATACAGGACATACCTGAACATAATAAAGTAAGTTTGCAGCAAGTCCATAGCCATCATCAAGTTCAATGGAGAGAAACTGAAAGCATTTCCACTAAAAGAAGAAACAAGAGAAGGTTGTCCATTCTCTCCTTACACATCCAACATACTATTTGAAGATTTAGCTAGAGCAATAAAGAAACTAAAAGAGATCAAGGGGTTACAAATTGGATATGAACAATTCAAAGTTTTTTATATGCAGATGATTTAGTAGTATAAAAAGTAGCGTTAAAAATTCCACTGGGAAACCCTTAACACCTGAGAAAATTTTTCAGTAAAGTGGCTGGACACAAAATTGACTTACAAAAATAAGTATCCCTCCTATATACAAATGAGAAAATGTCTGAGAAATAAATTAATGAAATAACATCTTTCAAAATAGCCTCAAATAATATAAAATATATTTGTATAACTCTAACCACACAAATGAAAGACTTATATGATAAAAACATAAAAATCAAGTATCTGAAGAAAAGAATTGAAGATGATATCAAAAGATGGAAAAATCTAACATGCTTAAGGATCAATGGGATTATAGTAGAAATGGCCATTCTGTGACAGGCAATCTACAGATTCAATGCTATCCCCATAAAAACTACAACAAAATTCCTCACAGATGTTGAAAGGACAATTCTCAGCTTCATTTACACACACACATCAAAACCAAAACAAACAAAAACAAATCAAAGAGAGGTAGAACAGTCATCAACAATAAAGGAACTGTGGGAAGTCTCACCATTAGTGATTTCACGTTCTATTGCAGTTATAATAATTAAAAACAGCATGGTATTGTCATAAAACAGACACACTGAAAATGGAAGAACCAGACCTAAACCCAAATACCTATGGACACCTGATTTTTTTATAAAGAAGCCAAAAATTCATGGTGGATTAAAGAATGCATTTTTAACAAACAGTGCTGGCCAAACTGGATATCTGCATTCAGAAGAATGCAAATAGATCACAGTTAACACCCTGCACAAAACTCAACTTTAAATGGGTCAAAGACCTTAATGAAAACTGGATATACCGAACCTGATAGAACACAGAGTAGGGAGTAGCCTGGGTCACATTGGCATAGGATATGTGTTAAACAGGGGGCCATTAGTTCAGGAACTAAGATCAACAACTAATAAATGGGACTTCATGAAACTGAAAATCTTCTGAAAGGCAAGGGACACTACCAACAGGAAGACAAAGCAGCAGCCTACAGCAGCCTACAGGGAAAGATTTTTACCAGCTCCACATTCCAAAGAGGACTAATATCTAAAATATTTAAAGAACTCAAGAAACTAGATATCAAAATGAATAAAATAATCTGATTTAAAAATAGGGTATATAATTTAATAATGGTACATAATCTGAATGTGGTACATAAATTAAACATAATTCTGAATAAAGAAATCTCAAATGAATGCCAAACACTTAAAGAAATACTCAACAACATTTGCTGTCAGGGAAATGCAAAGTAAAACTTTGAGATTCCATTTTACACCTGTCAGAAGAGCTAAGGTCAATAACACAATGGCAGCTCATGCTAGTGATGATATACAATACAGGAGACTCTCATCCATTGCTGATAGGAGGGTAAACTTGCATAGCTGCTATGGAAATCACTATGGCAGTACCACAGAAAGTTTGGAATTGATTAATGTTAATCTTTTATGACTTAATATATTTTGCACGTTGACCATGTACATGTATTAGCTGTACCTATATGTAATTAAATTGAAATAGAAAATAAAGATAGTAAAACTAAATAAAATAAAAACAAAAGCAAGAACAAAAATAAACTAAAATTTCAAACTCACCATTTACAGTGATGTCTTATGGTCCTGGAAGGAATTACTGGTACAGATAATTTTTTTTTTTTTTTGGTTTTTTCAAGACAGGGTTTCTCTGTGTAGCCCTGGCTGTCCTGGACTCACTTTTGTAGACCAGGCTGGCCTCGAACTCACAAAGATCCACCTGCCTCTGCCTCCCGAGTGCTGGGATTAAAGGCGTGCGCCACCACTGCCCGGCTTGGTACAGATAATTTTTAAAGAAAATTTTAAAATAGTTTTTAATATTATGAACGAAAAGACAAGATAGTGTTAAATCTTCCTTGATTGTTGATAGATATATTCTAAATTATAAAAATATTGTTTCAACTATAAAAAATTTGTAGCTTTAATAAATTATAATTGCAATACAAATAAAATTATAAGTCAAAACTAGCATATCTTAGCATTTGTTTTTAAAATCACAGGAAAGAATATTCAATACAGTGCAGAAGTGAAACTGTGATATGGAAGTTGATATAGGATATTAAAAATCATTATAATTTTTTGAGTTCTCTACAAATTTTGGATATTAGCCCTCTGTCAGGTGTGGGGTTAGTGAAGATCTTTTCCCAATCTGTAGGCTGCCTTGTTATTCTAATGACAGTGTCCGTTGCCTTACAGAAGCTTTTCAGTTTCATGAGGTCCCATTTATTGACTGTGGGTCTTAGGGCCTGAGCTATTAGTGTTCTGTCTAGGAAGTTGTCACCTGTTCCAATGAGTTTGAGGCTTTTCCCCACTTTCTGTTTATGAGATTTAGTGTGTCTGATTTTATGTTAAGATCTTTGATCCACTTGGACTTGAGTTTTGTACTAGGTGATAAACATAGGTCTATTTGCACTCTTCTACATGATGCCATCCAGTTCCACTAGCACCGTTTGTTGAAGATGCTTTCCTTTTTCCATTGTATGGTTTTGGCTACTTTGTCAAAAATTAAGTGATCATAGGTGTGTGGGTTTGGGATTCAAGTCAAGAAATTAAACACTGAAAAACTAAGTAACCCACTAAAAAAATGAGGTAGAGGGATAAACTGAGAATTCAGAAAAGAGGAATCTAAAATGGCCAAGAGACACCTGAAGAAGTGCTCTACATCCTTATTCATTGGAGAAATGCAATTAAGACAACTCTGTGATTCCTTCTCACTCCTGTAAGAATTGCTAAGATCAAAAACTCAAAAGAGAGCACACGCTGGTGATGTTGTGGAGAAAAGGGAACCCTCCCCCATTTTTGGTGGGAGTGCAAACATGCACAGCCACTATGGAAGTCACTCTGGCAATGTCTAAGAAGATTTGGAATAGCTTTACTTCAAGATCGAGCCATACCACTCCTGGGCATACATTCAAAAGATTATTCACCTAGCCACAAGGACATCTCCCCAACTATGTTTATAGCAGTTTTATTTGTAATAGCTAGAAACTGGAAAAAAAATCAGATGTCCCTGAACTGAAGAATGGTTTTAAAAACTGTGGTACATCTACATAATGGAATACTACTCAGCTATCAGAAACAAGGAAATCATGCAATTTGCAACCAATTTGATGAAACTAGAAAAGCTCATCATGATGGAGCTAACTCAGACTCAGAAAGATACACATGGCACATATTCTATTATAACTGGATTTTAGTCATATAATACAGGAAAACCATTCTACAATCAAGACACAAAAAAGGACAGGAACATGGATTTGGTGACCTGTTAGTGGGACACTCCACCTTAGTGAAACTGCCATTTATGCCCCCTGTGCAAGAGGAAGCTCTTAGACCTCAAGTGACTAACGAACTGAGTGGGGCCAATACATAGAGGCACCCCACACTGGAGGGATGGGGTGGGTGGGAGAGGGGGTAGAGGGAGGGAGGATGGGACAGGGAGGGGGGTGGAGGGAGTGGGCCATAATAGAGATGCAACTTGAAGTAATAAATAAATGTAAAAAAAAGAATCATTATAATTAAGATACCATTTTAATGACTGAAGGGGAGACACACAGAGGCATATTAACATAAAGTGACTCCAGAAATGAAAACAGAGTTACTGAAAACTTTTAGGAAGAATTGGAGAGTAAGAAAAGATAGAATGAGGTAAAAGTCATAGATGATACCTCTTTGGTCTGATCTTTACTACAAAGGAAGAAAAAAAATCCATGGTGATTTGTGCAGGAGAGGAAATTAATAAAGGGCCAGTACAAGGAACTATGATAATAAGGGAATATTTCAACTTTCACCTGTTTAACTGGGAAAAGCAATAATTCAATAAATGAATAAGCCTTTTACAGGCTGGCTTATTTTTTTGTCAAATATGCTGGAGATGGAATCAGTGTGAGTGCAGTGGATGCAGAGAAACTTAGTATAATATTCATCCAGCTCTGTTTAATACAACGATTGTGAGACTTGAGACTATATGAGGGAAAGTGGTCCCTGATAAATTAATTTTCAAGTCACTTGGTTATAATTGGCTCGTGTCCCATGATTATGAGATGACCGTGGGCAAGTGACGAAGAATAAGCATTAGAAAGAAAATTGGGCATGGAAGAGGTGGTGTTTGATTGAGCTCATTGAACCAAATACGACTACTCAGAGGAAACTAACAGTTTGTCTCCGCAGGAACCACGGGACTGACATGAAAAATCAGTGACTTCATTGAGCACCGTGGCAAGAGATGATATTTACCAGGTAGAAGAGACTCTAGATTCTAGAGTGCAGAATATCTGAATGATTTAGCCTGGTGTTAAGTAAAAACTAAAGCAATTGCAGGGATATTTGAAAAGGAAAGAGCAGATGTGAAGAGGTCTGTCTTTATCACTCAAAAGCAAATGTGAAAGGATTTTTGGTGAACCAGGGTAACTAAAAAATCGACAGAAAGCGAAATCCACTGTTTATGAGCCTCTGGAAGGCCAGAGAGCACAAAGAAAAACTTAATAAAGGCAAAAATGACAGAGCAGTACAATTGTAAAGCCTATGCTTAATTCAGTGATGATCAGTAATGTCCCATAAGTAACTTTGTACATTTCTCTCCTGTACACTAGAGATTGAAATTGTATAATCCAATAAGCTCCCTCATTATTTCCTGATGTGGCTAATTGAGAATAAAATATAAGGACATAGTTTGGGCCTAGGAAATGTCAGATCCAGGGAGCTTCTCTGGTTATAATAGATGAGACCATAGTCTTCCCCTTCCTTGTCCTTAGACAATCTGGAACAATGAGAGTCAGAACAGGCTCAATGATTGCACCTAATGTGAGGAATAGATGGCAGCCCCATGGCAGCAATTTGAGAAGAAGAAGCAAAATGGCTCATAGAGAATAAATACAGAGGGTAGACTGAGAGGTAATTAAAGTAGTGTCTCCCATCCATGATGCTGACCAAACACTGATTTTTCTGAAGTATCAGTTGATACAAATTCTGGAAGTTGTTCATGATATACTGAACTTTACTAAAATTTTTCTTTATTAATTCTTTTCACTACACTGCAGATGTTTCAGATCAACTGGCAATGACTTGAGTGAGTAAAGGGTTGTCACATACTATCTTCACATTGAAAAAATATTTAATTTAATAGGTACATAATGTTAGCTTCTTGAGTGCTTTACAGATTTAACAAAATAGCTGAATGCCATGACTGCACACTTAAAGGCGTGTGGATGGAAAATTAGTTCAAAAGGTTTCAGAGACCAGATACAACTGTAGAATCTTGGAAATTTTAAAGTTGGGTAAGTCACAGATGAAAATACAGGAAGTTGACAAAACAACTTGTGTGCAGAAACTTTAAAAAATGGTTAAAGTATTTGGACAAATGTGTTCCTAGGAAAAGATTCTACAAAAAGAAACAGGAATTTATTAATTAAAAATAGTGTGAGACTGGTCTACCTCCATAGACCTTTTCATCTTCCAAGACACTGAGGCAAAACAGTATGTTACTATTGGTATTGGTTGTCCTAAGGAATAGACTGTAAGACTGTATAGCTGAAGATATCATATGTTTTTTTATGGAAAGATAGGGAGAGATTGAACTCAGACTAAGTTGCATGTTTAATCTCTGCCAACTAGCTTTCAGATTTCCAGAACTAATTATTGCCTTGCTGTTTTCATCAACAGTCTAATACACCTCTGGACCCAACATGTTATGCCATCAACATGGCAGGTAAGATGTGTCTGTTAATAAAAGAGTAGCATGACTACTATGCATGTAGCCAGCTGCTTTCTGCTTAAATTTAAGTTCTGATTCACAAGAGGGAATCACATCTGATACCCTAAGACTAGACAGTAGTAGTCTGCAGCTTGGGAGAGAGGGTGGGTCACATCAAGTAGAATGACGCTCTTGTTATTTTGCTAAATGGAGATCACATACATGCCAAATAGCCTTCTAAATATTTCTATTTATATCAAAAATAGTTTTGCAGTCATTTTTAGTCAGAGAAACTTCTTTCTTTCTGGGAATAGCATTTATAGCAGATATTCATAGTTTGTCAAAATGCTGGGTATGAATATCTACTGAGTGTTCTTCTCTAAATAGGACACATATATTATTGCCTTCAAAGCTCAGAAAACATCACAATAGAGTGGAACGAAAGAATATAAGATCCACAGGAAGGGGTGGATGTTCATGGAAAATCTGTTGCCCTCTTGAACTACAAGCTGATGGGAAAGATCATAGCACAATTTCCACACAAAGGTGTGTGTGTGTGTGTGTGTGTGTGTGTGTGTGTGTGTGTGTGTGTATATTCCCTATTTTAAATAGATAATGTGTAAAGAAATTTAAGTGGACATTGATTAGCAAATTATATATATATATATATAAAATGTTATATATTATATATTGTAAATTATACATGTTATATATATATGTTTATATATTTAAGAATACTATGTATTTATAAGAAATAAATAATATTACATAGTAACATGAAAGAATTTTAGAATACTGCCCTAAAAAATCTTAAAAGACTAAATGCTACTTACTTTCCCCTATATGACACAAGTGAATTATTCAAAATCATTCATATACAGTGCAGTATATACTGTATTTTCCACGGAGAATGAAGGAAGGTGAAAAGGAAGTTTTTGTTTAAAATTTCTAAATGAAATACAATTGTCATATGACCCAGGTTTATCCCTAGTAGGCATATAATCAAAGGTTTCTTTATTAAATTACAGAGACACCTCCATATTCATCTATGCTGCTTCTCTAAACAAGATAGCTAGGGAATGAAATCACCCTAGATGTCTATCAATTGATGGTGAGACCATAAAAATATGGTACCTAGATACAAAGGAAAGCAAATAAAGGGAAATTAAATAAAAATTGATTGTGAAATTTTTAGTGAATTGATACAATTGAAAATAATAGATTAATAATAATAGTGATGATGATGTTATGAGTATTATGAGCAATATACCCCAAAGTCACAAAGACCAACAGCTTGTTTTCTTTCATATATGTATCCTAGCTTCATGTCTTTAGATGTTTATATTTAATATGGAGTAACCTACTGTAGAAGTTAGGAAATTAGAAAGGGATTGTGTAGGAAATAAATATTTTAAGGTAAGGAAATGTATAACACTAGTGGTATTAATGGGAAAATGATTCTATTGTGGATTCAGGTGTATATAGACAATACAATGCAAGGATAACAAAGATGTGGCATAGGGAAAGGATAAATATAATTAAGAATGTTTGGAAAAGCCAAGTATAACTGTATATTTTACAAGAAACATGTGCCCCCCACAGCAATAATAATTAAAGAGGAAGAGGTCATGACACTAAGAGACACTGTGAAGGACATGGAGGAGTTGTAGTGGGAGAGTATGGAGTGGTAATGATATAAACAGTGTACAGTTATAAAAATAATAAATTCAACGTTTAACAGATAGAAACCAAAACCAAAACCAAAAGGTAGCTAGAGTTATCTTATAAGGGGAAATAATTATCTTCCCAGAAGCTATAAGTTACCAAACTAAAAGTCCAGTGTAACATTAGGGATATGTGCTTTTTATATTTTTTGATCAGAAAGGTTTCATACTAAATGGTATCACTGTATTGTCCAAAATATCATGTTTTGTGCAAAAGAAATGGAGAGTTCAGGATGGTACTGATCAGAAATCTTTTTACTTTCTGGCCAGCATTCATGGTGTCAGAAGTGCTATAGAGGTTGCTGATGGACAAAAACTTTCAACAGTTTTTACCAGATATGAACTCATAGAGATACATTAATGACCAGTGCAACAAGCTATGCACATTGTTGCTTTGGTGGCATAAATGTCAAAGAGACAATCAATACCTTTATATATATATATATATATATATATGTACTTTATTTTTTTTCTTCAAGTTACATCTCAGTCACAAACCCTTCCCTATTCCCTCTTCCTGTCCCACCCTTCCACCCTCTTCCCCCAACAGCTTCCCTTTTCAATCCAACAAATGGTTCTTTCTCTTATAACAGTAAATCCTATACAAAACAGCAGAATTAAATATGCCACATTTATGAGAGTTAAATGGCCCAGTATACTTTCCCAATGTCCAGTTCATACATATTTGGCCCCTAACTTTAACCTTCTACCTTCTAACCATCTCCATGAGTTTAAAGTTCTATAACTGACTTAGCTTTCATACTAACTTGCATCACTATTATAACCATCTTCTTAGATCTAGAACGCCCTCTTGATTCCTAAACAACTCAAAATTTAGCTATGAGACTCAAGCTGTCTATTCTTCAACCACCTCAGAGAGCTGAGAAGGATAAATATATCTGATTATATAGGAAGTGCAGGGCCTGAAGCTTCCAATACTAAGAAATGACAAACCAGTGACTACCTGGACAGTTCCCATTTTCTCTCCATACATTCCAGCATCAGTCTTCAGCCTTTTGGTCCTGTTTCTCTGACAGACATTTATTGTAGAGCAGGGATTGTGAAGGACTAACCTAACCTGTCTTGGCAGAGCTAGGTTGTCGACTTCCCTGCTACCAAGTTTTGTCCTTTTTGGACAGCAGTCTGTCTGCAGTTGAAACGAGGAGTTTTTACATGCCAAGAGATAGGCTTGCCACTAATTCAACCATCTCACACTGGAGATTCTTCGATGCTTATCTTCTACTTGGAGTAGAATAGGGGGTGCTGTCAGGAGCTGATATGTCACGATATCAAAAAAAATCTTAATTTAAGACCACATCTTTGAATGCCATATTCTGCAGATCTCTTGGGGTTTTTCAAGATGCCCTATCTATCTCTTGTATTTAGATGAGCAAATGTTGCTTGTCTCTTAACAACTTGATTACTGAGTAGTTTAGAGAATATCTGTGATAGACTGTCATAGTAGCTAACAAGGTGACATGCATGCATGACTAGGAGTTTGTTTTTCTTAACTATCCTAAACAGTTTAAGACGGTTGGTATCAAGAGGCCAGAGCTTCACATTTCATTTTTTTTTTTTTTTTTGGTTTTTCGAAACAGGGTTTCTCTGAATATCTCTGGCTGTCCTGGACTCGCTTTGTAGACCAGGCTGGCCTCGAACTCACAAAGATCCGCCTGCCTCTGCCTCCCAAGTGCTGGGATTAAAGGCGTGCGCCACCACCGCCCGGCTTCACATTTCATTTTTAAGTATCGCTAGGTATGATACCATTAGGAAGCATTACCTTTAATTTTGTATCAATATACAAAGATCTATTCAAATGTGGCTAAATATACTCTTAATTTTGTATCAATATACAAAGATCAATGCCTATGTGGCCCAATACAATCTTAATATTGTGTCCATATACAAGGGTCAATACCATTGTGGCCAACTATAATCTTAATTTTGTATCAATATACAAATATCAATGCTGACGTAGTCCAATACAATCTTACTTTTGCACAATAAACAATGGTCAATACCACTTTAGCCAAATATACTACTAATTTTGTATCAATATACAAAGGTGTAAGGGCATATTCAATAATCTGACCCTTCTTTTTGGTCCTTCCTGTGCTATGTCTATGTCTCAATTTTTCTCAAGTCCGTGCATTCCTACATAGGAGATAAAGAAGGATGCAGAAAAGGGAAAGAAGGAATACCCTGGGTCTAACCTCCAAAATCCATTAAACAGGACCATTTAACAACTTGTAATCTCTTCCCCTAAATAACAGAGTTTTCAGTTGTCCTTCAAATAACCAAAAAAAGGGGGGGGCGGAGAAACACCCTCCCCACCCTCTGGGTATGGGACGTCGCTCTCTTAAAATGACTTCCTGCTGATTTGGGTCGTAGTAAACCTGTTTGGGGCCCGAACCAAAATGGAAAAATGGTTAAAATGTTAGTACAATCCTTTTATGTTCAGTCCTTCTGTTCTCAGCTGTTTAGATGTCCTAAGGAGTTTGTAGGCAGAAGCTGAACTTCCAGGCTTTACTGAGGTTCTGGCTGGGGCATTGTGTAGAGCTGAACAGTCTTAGCGATATTGAGTTGTTGTGGTTGTAGGCTTTTGATGGAGACAGCTATTGAGGGAGTCTGTCAGGCTGAATCAACTGGGTCACTCGTCTTCTTTTGGTGTCTGATTCTGTTTTATGCTGAGGTTTCCATTGTCCAGTTGTTCCTGGGTTCCTTGAACGGATGCTTTGATTCTCCTGGAAAGATAAGTACAGAGCCCTGCCCTAATCCTCACTCTGATGAGATGATTTACCAACTTGTAGGTAGGTGCAGGTGCCATTGTCTGTGAGCTGCTCAGAACTTTTCCATGATTGGCCTAGGCTGCAGGGAGGATGGAGAAAACACAGTGACAGCCTTGGACATCATTTGAGAAGTCAAACCTAAACCATCAGTTTCTCTTCTGTCCCTGGGATGTCACAGTGTGTAGGATGGAATGGCTCTCTCTCTTGTCATTCCTTCTCATCTGAATGGCTTAGATATTTCTGCTTTCCTGTCCTTTTAATTAGTTCCTTCCTGATTCTCAGTCATTCATATATGAGGTCAGTCGATGTTATTAGCAGTCATATTCTTGATTTGCCAGGATTTCCCTCCCCACCTAAGCTTGGATGCTTGTTCATTGCAGATGAGACAGTGTGAGATGGGGTGATAGTAGCATGATTGAGAATTCCCTATGGTTCATTTTTACCTTGACTTGCTCATAATCCAACTTTCCTTTTCTTCATTTTACACTAAGAATTCTAGACTCTAGACTTAGAGAACAAAAGGCAAAAAAAAAAGAAATGTTACTGGTTCTCTGTAATGGGAACATTGGGAACAAGTGAGAAGTTTCTTAAAAGCATTTTGATGTCCTCATCCTATAACACTTGATGTCCTCCTCCTATGACACCTAGTCTGAAAGATTCAGATAACTTAAATGGTATTAAATACAGTTTTGGTTTATTCACCCAGATTGCTCTATCAGTAGAAAGGATGGATACATTTCTTTGCTATTTTTAGAAAGCCTTCCCTAGTTCAGTGAAGCTGTTTGGCATATGAGTATGTTGTTATGGCAACAAATACTAAAGAAACAATAAATAAATAAATAAATAAACAAACAAACAAACAAATAAATAAATAAATAATATTACCGTTAGCTATGCCACGTATTTCTGTGCATGCCCCCAGTCAGCTTTCCATAATTAGGAGGCTGAAGCCAGATAGTATAACCAGCCTGTGCTACCCGGCAAATACAAGAAGGAAAAGATAGCATCATGTGGCTACATGCACTAAATAAAGACTAAAATGTAATCTTAAAAAATATCCATTTCAGGAGATGCAGAATATTCTGTTTTCCCAGATCTCCTTCATAATTTTTAAAGCAATAATATGCAGATTTAGAAATGGCATAGATATAAATATACAGGTATCATGAGGGATTGGTAGTGGTGCATGCCTCTAATCCCAGCATTCAGGAGGCAGATGCAGGCCAGGTGTGCAGAGTGAGTTCCAGAACAGTCATAGACACAGTGAAACCCTGTTTCC
>CAJQZJ010030465.1:0-28862 GCA_907164525.1 Lophiomys imhausi | reverse complement strand
TCCATGAGCATGGGAGATCTTTCCATCTTCTAAAGGACCTATATAACAAGAACTTCAAGCCCCTGAAGAAAGAAATGGAAGAGGCCTTTAGAAGATGGAAAGATCTCCCATGCTCATGGATAGGTAAGATCAACATAATAAAAATGGCTATCCTACCAAAAGCATTATATAGATTTAATGCAATTCCTATCAAAATACCAACACGATTCTTTATAGACCTGGAAAAAGCTATTCTCAACTTCATATGGAACAGCAAAAAGCCCAGAATAGCTAAATCAATCCTGTCCAATGAAAAAACATCTGGAGGTATCACCATCCCAGATTTCAAGCTGTACTACAGAGCAACAGTAATAAAAACAGCATGGTACTGGTATAGAAACAGCCCAGTGGATCAATGGAATCGAATTGAAGACCCAAACATGGACCCACACACCTATGGCTAACTAATCTTTGACAAAGAAGTCAAAACCGCACAATGGAAGAAGGAGAGCATCTTCAACAAGTGGTGCTGGTCCAACTGGATGTCCACTTGCAAAAGAATGAAACTAGACCCATACCTATCACCTTGTACAAAACTTAACTCCAAGTGGATCAAAGACCTTAACATAAGGCCGGCCACACTAAAGATACTAGAAGAAAAAGTAGGAGAAACCCTCGAATTCATTGGCACAGGTGACAACTTACTGAACAGAACACCAACAGCTCAGGACCTGAGATCAGCAATCAATAAATGGGACCTCATGAAACTGAAAAGCTTCTGTAAGGCAAAGGACACTGTCATTCGAACAAAATGGCAACCAACAGACTGGGAGAAAATCTTCACCAACCCCACATCTGATAGAGGGCTATTATCTAAAATCTACAAAGAACTCAAGAAACTAAATGCCAAGAAACCAAATAATCCAATCAAAAAATGGGAGATGGAGCTAAATAGAGAATTCACAAAGGAGGAATCCCTAAGGGCTGAGAAGTGAACACCCTTGGTCCCAGCTCCCAGCACACTGGAGACAGAAATGGGCAGATCCCGGATCTCAGGGTCAGCCTGATGCAGGGCAAACTCTAAATAGAGAAAGACTTCGATCCAGGAGTGGTGGAACACATCTTTGATCCCTTCAGATGGGAAACACAGGTCTCTGATCCCAATAATTAGAGTTCAGAGACACACACATGGGATTTGGAGGGCCTAGGTTTGGAGGCTACTTACAAAAGGCCTTCTCGATGCAGGCAGATTGTCCTTTGGGATCTCAAAATATATACACTATAGCTGGTTAAGCTCCAAGGTTATAGAATGATTTCTTCTTTAACCGGGATTGAAAGATAATGGTTTGTATGTTGTCGGAAGGCCAAATTTGCTTCAGGAGAAGTACTACCTAGCCCTCCACCCCCCCAAAAAAAAGAGGGTAATTGTCCTAGGGTTGGAATTGGGGCAGGGCTCTCTTCTTATCTTTCCAGGAGAATCGAAGCGTCCATTAGGGGAGCCCGGGGACGGCTGGACAGCGGAAACCTCAGCAGAGAGCAGAATCAGGCACCAAGGAGGATGAGTGACCCAGTTGATTCTGCCTGGCAGACTTCCTCAATAGCTGTCTCCATCGGGGGCCTTCAACCACCACGGCAATCCAATGTCGCTGGGACCGTTCAGCTCTACACAATGCCCCGGCAGGAACCTCAGTGAAGACTGCAAGATCAGCTTCTGCCTACAAACCCCTTAGGTCATCTAAACAGCTGAGAACAGAAGGACTGAACATAAAAGGAGTGTACTAACATTTTTAACCATTTTTTCCGTTTGGGTTCGGGCCCCAAACAGGTCTACTATGACCCAAATCAGCAGGAAGTCACTTTAAGAGAGCGACGTCTCATGCCCAGAGGGTGGGGAAAGTGTTTCTCCACCCTTCTTTTTGGTTATTTGAAGGATAACTGAAAACTCCGATAATTAGGGGAAGAGATTACAAGCTGATAAATGGTCCTGTTTAATGGGTTTTGGAGGTTAGCCCCAGGAACTTCCTACTTTTCCTTTTCTGTATCCTTCTTCCTCTCCTATGTAGGAGTGCATAGGCTTGAGAAAAATGAGATATATACATAGCACAGGAAGGTCCAAGAAGAAGGGGCAGATTATTGAATATGCCCTTATACCTTTGTATATTGATACAAAATTAGTAGTTTATTTGGCTAAAGTGGTATTGACCATTGTTTATTGTGCAAAAATAAGATTGTATTGGATTACATTGGTATTGATCTTTGTATATTGATACAAAATTAAGATTATAGTTGGCCACAATGGTATTGACCCTTGTATATGGACGTAATATTAAGATTGTATTGGGCTACATAGGCATTGATCTTTGTATATTGATACATAATTAAGAGTATATTTAACCACAATTGAATAGATCTTTGTATATTGATACAAATTTAAAGGTAACACTTCCTAATGGTATCATACCTAGAGTTACTTAAAAATAAAATGTGAAGCTCTGACCTCTTGATACCAACCGTCTAAAACGGTCTAGGATAGTTAAGTAAAACAAACTCCTAGTCATGCAAACATGTCACTTTGTTAGCTACTATGACAGTCTATCACAGATATTCTCTAAACTACCCAGTAATCAAGTTGCTAAGAGACAAGCAACATTTGCTTATCTAAATACAAGAGATGGATAGGGCATCTTCAAAAACCCCAAGAGATCTGCAGAATATGGCATTCAAAGATGGTATCTTAAATCAAGGTTTTCTTTTCTTTTTTTGATATCGAGACATATCAGCACCTGACAGCACCCCCTATTCTACTCCAAGTAGAAGATAAGCATCGAAGAACCTCCACTGTAAGATGGTTGAATTAGTGGTGAGCCTATCTCTTGGCATGAAAAAACCCCTTTCACCAACTGCAGACAGACTGCTGTCCAAAAAAGACAAAACTTGGTAGCAGGGAAGTCGACAGCCTAACTCTGCCAAGACAGGGTAGGTAAGTCCTTCATAATCCCTGCTCTACAACAAATGTCTGTCAGAGAAACAGGACCCAATGGCTGAAGATTGATGCTGGAATGTATGGAGAGAAAATGGGAACTGTCCAGTCAGTCATTGGTATGTCCTTTCTTAGTTTTGGAAGCTGCAGGCCCTGCACTTCCTATATACGCAGATATATTTATCCCTCTCAGGTCTCTGAGGTGGTTGAAGAATAGACAGCTAGAGTCTCATAGTTAAATTTTGAGTTGTTTAGGAATCAAGAGAGTGTTATAGATCTAAGAAGATACTCTTAAAAGTGTGTTGCAAGTTAGTATGAATGTTGAGTCAGATATAGACCTTTAAACTCATGAAGATGGTTAGATAGTAGAATGTTAAAGTCAGGCGTCAAATATATATAAACTGGAAATTGGGAAGGTATACTGGGCCATTTAACTCTCATAAATGTGGCATATTTATATCTGTTGTTTTGTATAATACTTACTGTTATAAGAGAAGGAACCATCTGTTGGACTGAAAGGGGAAACTTCTGGGGGGAAGAGGGTGGAAGGCTGGGATTGGAAGGGGGAATAGGGAGGGGTTTTTGACTGAGATGTAACTTGAAGAAAAAAAATAAAGTATTAAAAAAAAACAAAGATCTTTATGGTTATGCATGCTATATGACCCCATTCTGAATATATGATCAAATATCTGTGATTTATCAAGGTATATATTTTTCATGTCAAATCACTTTTTAAGGAAAATATCTTACTATGTTGCCCCATGTTAGGTTTGAAATCAGTGTGTAGCTCAAGCTACTTTGGAATTTGTATCCTCTTGCGTCAGCCTCCTGAGTGCTGAAATTTTAAATGTGTTCTACCATACCTTGATTAAAGTCCTCTTTTTAACATACCACATGGGTCCAGGGCTTGTTTCACTCCTCTTGTGGAAAGAGGTCAGTCATTTCCAGATTTTAAAATACAGCACAATATATCGTTTAATGCTTCAAACATCTGCAAATAAGAATTTGGTGAAGTAATTAAATTTCCTAATTAGATATACCTTACAGCTGCTGTTATTCTTAATTGGCAATAATGCAGCTACATTTTGTTCTGACACATATCTTCAGAATAGTTAGAGAGAGAAGTGAAGGGAGGCAAGAGGAAAATGTTCCCACACAGTTCAAGATAGTTCTCACAAAGAGGATCCCATGGCAACAAACAGTGAGGCCCACAGTTGGCTCTGTAAGATCCAGGAATAGATAATGCTTCACCTCGGATTCAAACAAACACTTCCCTTTCTTGATTTGAAGAGAAAGCTTTTAAAATCATCTCTTTCAATAGGATTGAAATGGTTCAACATTCACCTGTGTCTTTAAAGTACTCATCCAAGCTTCCTGATTGCTTTCTGTACCCTATGTCAAGGTGAGACTTCAGTTGTACTCTGTGTGGGTAACAAACTCACTTGCAGAAGCATTACAAATATATGATTTGAATTTTCTCCCATGTGTACCTCAACCACACCTTGGCAACAGGTTCATTTTAATTGTAATTTTACAAACAAATTGAGGTCAAGAGAGATTAATGATTCTTATGAAAAATTATGCCAAGTTAGAAGCAGAATTTTAGCTCAGATCTGAGTCTATGGTCTAAGACTTGAACTTCTAAACTTTGCTTGAAGCAACTAAGGGTGTTAATTGTACTCCCTGCAGTACATTGGAAGTCTAGTGCTTCATTTAAGTGGGTCAACAAAAGGACTGTGCAAAAAGGTAGAGTTAAATGGATCATTCACTATGAGGGTGGAATTCTCTCTTCTAATTTGATCCTTGGATTTTTTTCCAAATTGTAGCATGTGGGGAAGGTACAGGGAGAAGAGCCCCTGTATACCAGTTAATCTGGATTAAATTCCTTCAGAAAACCATGTAAGTCTCAAAAGTGCACTAGCAATTTAGCACATCTTCCCTTTCCTTGCTTTATAACCTCATCAAAATATACATTTCCTTACCACCTCCCCTTTCTGTCTCTCAGCCTTCACTCATCCTTACCTGTGCACTGATTTAGGCTAGCTTTCAATTAATTTATCTCTCATTTCATATAATTTTTCAAGTGTTTAATATAACTTCAGTTTGTGATTTATTCTCTGTGTTACATGATGATATAGTTCTCGAGATACAAGGTTCTTTTCCCTATTTATGTTTCCACCTTTGGTGTGTGTTGTGAAGATCTTCTAGTTAAAAAGCTTGAGGAAAACCTTGTTCAGCAAGTTAAGGTTTTTAGAGTTGGCACTGCAGGGGGTATATGGGAATAGCTGAAGTGTGAGGAGAGGGAGGAATAGTGACAGAAAAGCATTTATCCATCCTCTTTCCCTGTTTACCCCATAGTCAGACCCTAAAGCTGGGGCTTCAGTGTAAACATGCACACTTCCCCAGGCGCTTGGTACACTAAGTTTACCTTGTAGTTTGACAGCATTATTATAGTGCACAGACCAGCTTATTAGAGACTTATGCTCTCGGGCCTCACACTACATCTACAGAATGAAAGGGCATGCATTCAAGTCTGGGAATCACAGAATTAAGAGTTTCATAATACCTCAAGGTAAAAAGGGAAGGAACTTTAAAATAAGTAACTTCCTTATTTATCTACAAGTACCTACTTTTGTCCTCATCTCTTAACACAAATACGTTTTAGAAAACTGCAGGGAACTCTAATGGTGTATGGGGAAATCTCATTAGGGAAGAGGATCCTCATCCTCTTCAATCCTGTCCTGTCAGTTTCTGTTTCCACTCCCACTCCCTCTACTTACATCTCCACCCACTCTCCTCAAGGGTAGCCCACCACAAGCATTCTTTTCCACAAGCATTCTTTTCCAAAACCCTATTCTGTCTGAGATTTACTCTCCCACAAACTGAGGGAGCTCCTGCTGGGAGGGTAACTGCCTGAAGGATTTCCAGTTTACATATCAATACAAAGAGAATCACTTTGCAAAACTACCCTTTAGGAAAAAATTGTACTTACTTAGTCGTCCCCACCCTTTTTAAATAGAAGTGGGGGAGAGAGAGACAGATAGAGAGACAGAGAGAGACAGAGAGACAGACAGAGAGATCGAGCTCTACAATAAATCTTCAAAGAGAAAAGACGAAAGGAGGTTATTATGAGTGTGTCAGATCAGGAATCGCTCTCTGTACCTTTCAGCTGCCTGGAAAAATGTAAACCACAATTCTAATGTGACTAATGCTAGCCTGGGTAAAAGACCAATCGGCTGGGCCACGTTTGCCTGGAAGGACAGATTTCCATCATTCCTCCCAGGGTCCTTTCCAAAAGATTCCCAGGCCACTGTTCTTTCTCTTTGGGTCTCCTGAAAACTAAAACTCGCAAAGCGTTGGCTGTCTGTGGATTGGCTAGTACTAAAATATCCATTGGGTGGCAGTAATACTATCCTCTTTATGACTTGCAGCAAACCAGAGAATGCATTCAATCAAATGAACCGATCTTGTAGAAACACTGGAATCATTTATGCATTGCAGTTTCTCTTTCTTATTTTCGCTCCTTCTTCCCTGGGATATTTTGAGTGGATTCTGACTATTAATCAAGATCTCGTGCTGTTCGTGGTTTGCTTGTCGCTTTCGCTCAGGATTAGCATCATTCAAGATAAACGCAAAGCTGCTTCCCCCCACCCACTCTCTTTTGAAAAATCATTTTTGGGGTCTGCTGAAGAGAGCTAGGACCCAGGAGACACCTTCCCAAACAGCAGGGGTTGTGTGCTTTCACATAGCAGTACTGTACAAGAAAAACCCCGTCGGATCTGTTATTGCGGGATACTTGTGAAATACACATAGGATTCTTTCTTATGGCTGCAACCCGGATCTGGAAATTTTACTTGGGGACGAGGAAGATTTGAAAGGCTACATGTATCCAGAAGATTTGCAAGCAAGACTCCAATTCTTGTCATAGAGCTCACAGACTTCTTCACTTATCGTCCGTTTTCCTTTCTTCTTAAAACAAAACACATTTAAAAAATTTTCTCCTTTTTGTGATATCTCCTTCTTCAGTCTCTCCTTTTTTATTCTGCCTCTTTTTTTTCCTCCTAGTCTTCTTTTTTTCCCCTTCCCTGTTCTGCACCTGGATTGTTTCGTCACTAAACAATCGGGGCACTTTGAGAACTAACTGGAGACAGTCTTGTAGGGAAGATCTGTATGGAATTATCTGCTTTTATGGTGAACTTGACATTTGTGAATGGGTATCTTGTTCACAATATTAATTGCTAGCAAAAACAAGAGAAAGAAAACAGGAATAAAACGTGGATTTTTTGAATACGCATTGTGATGACCAGCAATCACCTTACCAACTGATATCCAGAGGAGAATAATTTGGAAGACTGTTGAGGGTAAGGTCATTTTTATATGTAGACCCATCACTGGTGTGGGCAAACTTGGGCATCTGTAATGAGAATGAGTGACTTGGATGATTGCTGCATCGCATTGATGGCTGTGATGTGGCCGTTATTGGCACTGAATGGAATAACTGCAGTTGTGTGTGTGTGTGTGTGTGTGTGTGTGTGTGTGTGTATTCCGGGTATAACTGGAAATAAATCAAAGAATCTCTCTCTCACCAATCATTTTGGTGTGGACGAGAGTCTTGGGTTAATTCTGGATAGACACTCTTTGTTTGGTTGCAATATTTGTGATTCCTGTGTTCTGGAGGGATAGCAGTGGTAAAAGGAGCACTTACCGAAGAGCCCATTTCAAATGAAATGAGCTACTCTTTATTCTTTAAAAGAAATATGCTTTCAACTCAGTGCAGCATTCTGCTGCAATTCCCAGCCGCAATGGGACCAGGGATATCCCACTTCTCAAGTTGCTAAACTTTAAGGTGATAATCATTGTTAATTGTTTTTCAGGTTGTGGTTATTGGAGATTGTTAAGTGCTGTGGACTACTTTTCTATCTATTCTTGTAATTATTCAGAGTGAAAAGAGAAAAGACTGAAATTGATGAGCAAAATAGAGAAGAATAGATCAATATTATCATAAATATCACCATCGTGCATTATTTCCTAAGTTTGATTGCCCAATAATATAATTATTTACTCAATACCCCAAATAGCTGAAGCTACAGCCCACGTGCAGGGAAGTCAAAGGTCTGGAAGTAGAGATGATCCTTTTATTACAATGCAGCTAGCTTAAGAAATGCAGTCAGTTACACATCTCTCTTAACCTTAAGTTGAAGATGTGTTCTATCTGTTATTTTACCCTTTTGCTAAAAAGTTAGAGACTACAGCCCTCATAATTCTTAAGTGTATTCTGCCTGGGAAATGGGATAAAAAAATCAGTATTGATGATGTGGTTCAGTGCACTGTACTGCAATGCTAAAGTTCCATAATCAGTACCTATGATGAGAGAATGGAGCATTTGCATGTGTTATAAATCTCACCTGGTAGATTGATCTGAAGGGGAGGGGAGAAGATATGTGGATATGTAGGAAGATGGATGGAAGTCATGCATAATCGGTGATTATGTAACTTCATTACATCAGTGAGCTTCAGTCAACGATAGTGAGATGGAATGATGGTATAGAGAGAGCCTCCATCACCTTGTTAACTTTTGAACAGGCTTGTAACAGTTAACAGAGGAGAAGGGCAGACAGAGATTAGCTCCAAGGGTCCTGTAAACCTTGATCTCTGCAGTGAATTTAACATGAGTTTTCTCACAGTGAGTTTCAGAGGGCTAGCAGATCATGTAAGCTTTAGGGCTGGACGGGAGCAATTTTAGACACACCCGTGGAGAGTTAAAATGTGTCTGCAATGTTTCACAAGTGCCCCATTGAGTCTTTGGGGCTGATGTTTCCAGCCAAGGTCATAGTTCTTTTCTCTATGGTTGAAATATGTGACCTCAACTGAGTGGAAAGTTAAATCCACTGAAATGACTGAGAGAGACTGAAGAGAAGGATCATTTAGTGGCACCTCTTGCATTTTTCCCTGGCAGAGCTTGATGCAGATTTCAGTCTGATGGTTCCCTTAAAAAAATGATGATTGCTTCCACAGTGTTTCAGAAATGAGTACTTCTTACCTTTATCTTTGCCATGACAACCTCTTTCTGGGCCATTTTAACCCTCAGGGGACAAAAGAAGTAAAAATGTTTAAAGGTAACAGCATTCTGTTAAATTAAAAAAAAAAAAACAACTCATAATGGTTTTGAATTCTTTGTTAACACAAATCCTAGAAATCAAGAGCAATCTATTTTCAAGTTTTACTTAATGAATACCTTAAGAAACATGTTGCAGTAGCTGGAGACTTTCAACATGAGATGAGATAAATGCACTGTGCTCACTGTACAGAGAAGGGAACACTGCAGAATAAAATGTCATTTTCTTTCATTCTTTATTTGGAGCTGTGCTCTTTTTTTTAAAGCAAATGCACATCAGCTTCTTAGGCCTTCAACTGTTTCAGGATTCCCCCTCTCCAATAGCACACACACACACACACACACACACACACACACACACACACACACACTCACAAACTGCTGGCATTCTAATCTGGCTATTTCAGTCTTATCTAGTAGCCCTACTTCCAATTTTCCTTTTCATTTGTTTTACAACGGATAAAAGACTTTCTTCGAGAATGCTGAGATGATTTTTTTCCCATTTTTGTTTGACTTCTTGCATTTCATTTTGTGAAGTCCTTTGGATTGAAGGGTAGGATCTAGAGACTCCCTAGGTAACTTTGAAAAGATTTGATCACCTCGACTCAGATGGTGGGATTATAGAATGAAATTTTGAGGTCTGATATTTCAGGTGACTGTCTTATTTCTTCAGGACATGCCCAAACATTGATATATTGTGCTAGTGAATTTGGAGGCTTGGTGTTCATATTGTGTAGGAAATTGAATGTGAAGTTAACTCCTGATTCCTTCCTTCAGGGGTCAGGGCAACACTACAGCTGCTTGCAGCCTGTTAGTCTCCAACTATGTGCATAAATTCAGCCTGAAATGATTTTTTTCCCTATATCCTCAATTTTCACATTGTATAACAGACATCCTCAGCTGTTTTCTGGCTTACACCACACATATGCTACACAACAGGGCATCTTCTGAGGATTTTCTAATCCTAATAGAGGATGGAAATAAATATAGATGGGAAGGAAGTCTGTTTTAAAAGACACTGAGCGTGAAACCAGTACATACATATAATTGCTATCCATTTGCTTAAAGACTACATATACTCACATCAGGACAGAGAGTTTCAGACCTTTTAATGGCTACTTATAACCTGTTACTTTCTTTAGAAAGATTATGTAATGAAGGCACTTCATAGCTTTTATCTAAAGTATTCTACAAATCAATAATAAACACCTTTGCTTAACAAGAAAGGATTTAAGCATGGAATCAGTGAGTGATGTAAAATATAATGTATATTTTCCTATTTATTACTTTTCTAAAAGCTAAAGTCATGTATTTTATTGCTTTTTAAAGCATATATATATATATATATATATATTAGAAAATATTTGGGAATAAACTACCACTTATGTTATGAATAAAGAACTACTGATTTCTTTCCTGATAAATTACTTCAGTAAAATTGTGAGATATATTAAGAAAAATAATCACAATATTCCCACAAATAGAGAAATTTAAATGAGGTTTTTAATGCAGTGTATGTCAACAAATCAATGTTATTTTAAGCAGATGGATACATAAAGCATTTTCGAGAACCAAACTTTGAAAACGAAGATTTATGTTCTGGAATGTTTTAGTGTTGTATATTCATTGAAATGTTTTGTATGTACTAGTGGATATGATCTTGATATTTGAAGAATCTCATGGTTTCATAAGGAAGTCTATTTTTAATTTGTAAAGAAGTATTGGTTATTAATACGTAAAAGTAGCAAGTTTTCAGGTAATACTGATGTTATGAAGCATAATTATGACTTCACTATTTTAGAAGTTGTAAATCAGGTCATGTCAGCATTTAAATTCCAATCCAATTTTCATTAGTCATATCAGGAATCTCAGAAAGGATGGAATCCAGCTCTTTATCCAGGCACTGTAGGACACTGAGCTGACTCAGGCTGCCTGACTTGTATTTTCAGCTTTGTTACCTAGTACACTTGTAACCTCTGACACTGCGTTTGACCTGAAAGAGTTCCAGAGAATCATAAAAATTAATAGTTACACATTGCTCTGAAAAAAGGGAGACAGAGAGATAGTGTATATCTAAGTGTTTACCACTATGCTGTACACTAGAAACATATGGAAATATTAATCAGGATTGCCCTATCTTATAATTTTTTCAAAATGTTTTTCATGTCCTAATTGTAAATCTTCGTACACAATTTCTAGTATCTTTTAGGTAGTTGGGAGGTAATATCATTGAGTGATTAAACAACATCGACATATGAAAAGCTTTTGATACAAAATTTCACTCACCACTCAGTTTGGTTTTTCAGGAGTGCTCATATGGGAATACAGTTGTCTAAAGTAATTTAAAAATAGCTGCTTTTGATGATGTTTAAAAGGATTTTGTGTAGATACTATAAAGAGGTAGTTTCCCCCTACTTAATGCCCTTGAGTAATAAAGATCTGTTTCTGATAGGAAGAATACACAAACAAATGCTTACAAACTGGATGCTGCCACTTGAATTAGGTCAACTGTCCACAGAGCTACTCTCAAGGATCATTTTATTTACTAAAGTATATGGACTTGAGTACCCATAGTAACAGAAGAAATGAGAATGTAATGTCACCAGTACTCTATGTAATTTTCTAGTTGCAATAATTATTAACGTTCTTTAGGGGGAGGCTATCACACATGTGTCACTGCTAAAGCTGCATTTCTTTATGTTTGAATTTTAACATAAACATATTCACAGGCATGAGAAGGACATAGTTCATTATCTGAGTTTCTGTATATGGTTTATGTGGATGACTAAGACTGAGAAGTTAAGGAGTAAAGTTTTATGTTTTGGTTAAGATAGAATTGGAAATTGTAAAATTTATCCTGTAAAAAATAAATTAATATTCATGAACTTAAATGACTCTTGTGTTAAAATATAACCTCTTCTCAATTCCAAGTCTCTTGATTTTTATTTTAAAGATCCTCAATATTTCCTTATTTTGGATGAAATTTGTCGTGTATATTTATACAACTTTGTTGATACCTATAAATAGCAAGTATTTACTTGCTTACTTATATTTGAAAATACATGTTTGTCATGGAAATACTTTAGTTATGATCTAGTAGATCTTCAAGGGAATATCATAGTAATATAAATAGGCTTGTTTATTTGACAAATTTGGCTAATCACCTTACTAATATGCTTTTAATTTTCGCCCAGAGAATGCCACCCTGGAGTGTCTTACAGCGCATATAGCATACCATTCCAGTCTAACCACATGGTTGAATGGACATACCCCTTGCTGCTTACCCTGGCCATTGGTTCACAATGACAAATCCTCAGTTGGCATGCTTTCTTGGTTCTGCTGTGCAGAAACACAATTCAAGTGCCAAAACCCTAAGATTCCTCAGGCTTGTAACTATGGAAAAGGGATGACTGAGTGGCTTAGTACTGCTTTCCAATCACATAATCTGAAATTGCCAAGCAGTGAGCTGTGGATGAAGCAAAAGGTGGGAGCAAAGCTCTTTAGTTATTACTTCTAAAAAATGTATTTTTTGTTTTCATTTTATAATATTAGTAGGATAATTTTTCATTGCAAATTTTCGGAAGGTTTGTTATAGTTAACTGCATGTACACACACACACACACACACACACACACACACACACACACACAAAACACTAAATAACATTAAATGAGAAATTTTGTTCCTACTTAAATTTGAGAGTAAAGTTAGACAGTATTTTACAATACTAAGCCAAGTTATAGTGTGTAGAGTGTGAATTCACTGAAAACCTGAAAACAGATTATAGGCTTTCCCTCTTTGAATAAGAATTTTGACTATGCATTTTACAGTTCACACTAATTATTATAATAAATCAGTGTATGAAAATTAGTAAACTTTTTTCATTGACATTCATCTTCTCCTGGTCTGGTTAGAGTTAATTAATTGGTACATTTTTATCTTAACAATATTTACATAGAAAAACCATTATGTTAGTACAGTGATCATCATAAGATAAGATATAAATTTAAATAAAAAGAAATGTTAATTGGGGGCTGAAGAAATTAGTCAGCAGTTAAGAGCACTGGATGCCCTTCCAGAGAACCTGGGTTCAATTCCCAGCTCTCAAATAGTAGTGAATAACTGTAACTCCAATTCCAAAGGATCTGACCCTTCCTTCTCCAGGCACCCAGTGCACAAATGGTGCACAGACATACAAGCAAGCAGGCAAAAGATTTCTAGACATAAAATTAAATGAAATGAAAAACATGCTAATTTAAAAACGTTAGAAAGCCATTTAATCAGTTTTACTTTCAGTATCACTTGATAAAGAAACGTACAATAACAATAAAATTTTTTTAATAAATTAGTGTGTGTACAACTGAGTTCATAAATATCTTCAAAATGCATTTTTATCTGTATACAAAGTTCAGTGTAAAATATAAATTGTAGACTCCATTAAATAAAATGTCTATGTGTTCAGCACCAAATACTTAACACTGCATCTGCACATGAACCATATTTACCAAATGTCAAAAGGGAAAAATAAGCTCTTAATGTGGGTGTTACATTCACATAGTTAATTTTGTGTGTACATACGCTTTGGAGTGTATAATCTCCTGAAGTTCCACCATTAGCCAAGTGTCTTTCAAATGTGTGCTTCAAATGTTATCATAAAATTATTATGTATCACAAAATAATAACTTTAGAAAAGGTTGTGTATATTGCTTCCACAATAAAATTCATTTTAGTAAATATAATCAGAAATAACTAGGGTAGAGACATGAGAATCTAATAGAATTATGCAAAGTAAATGAGTGAAAGATGCACCATTGTGCCAGTTTAGACTAGGAGATTGTCAGCCAGGGAAACGAAATTGGATCTCCAAGAACTTACCGTTTGTTGGCCTTCCTATCAATTATGATTGTGATTTCTTGATAAGGGGTAAGCCCACAGTTTATTATCTTATTTATATTACAATATACACTAACATAGCATATTATCTTCTTAGTACAGACTAAGGTATTTTTTTTTTCCTTTGTAGGGGTTAATGTCACCAAATCTGATACTTTGGACTCTAGCTCACTTTACTGACTTGTGATCACTTTCTTACTGCCCCTATTGTATCATATGGATTGAAATCTTATTTTTTTATTCACATTGTGCTACTCTTGACTTTATTTGATATCTGTGTATACCATCCAAGAGAAGAGTTGGGAAAAATAGGTCACTGGTGAGTCTCCTTGCTTTTTCTGAACAGTTCTTTCTACACTAGTTGTATATCTCTTCTCATGCAGAGAATTGCTTTTGTATAGAATTCTTCCCTTTTTGTCAAAAAGTGACCCAGAAATGACTTTGGCAAACATTTTACTCTCTGGCCTTTAGAATAACCTGCTTTATTTCTATATTGCATGCTGCCTGCTTGCTTCCAAGGAAGTCTGCTAATGACTCTTTTTGAGATATATTTTAATCACTTATTCCAGTTTAAAGACATAGAATCTTTTTTTAGACATCTCCACTAACAGGATCACTCATCTTATATAAGCAGCAATGGAGTAATTTTGAGAAACCAAAGAGAGCAATATTTATGGAGCTTGCTAACCTACAATAACATAGTTACCAACTGAAAGACTAACAGATGATAGATCTATCAATCTAGCATTCACAAAATATCTATGTGTATTATGTATATTTACATATTCTAGTGATGACACTGAGACCTCTGTATACACAAACACATTCAAACATGTTAATATTTTTATTGTTGAAAATGTTTATTATTCTGTATGAGTTGGTTTTTAATAAACTATTAGCTACTTGTTACACTAAATTATCAATGATCTCATTGCAATAGCATATCCACACCAGTCAGAATCTGGAAGCAATATTCCTTTCTCAAATTATCACTTAGTTAAAACTGTTAATTTTAAAAATTGTAATTAAATTACAATAAGAAAATTTCCTCCTCTTTTCTTTCCTCCTTTAACCTCTCCTGTGTCCTTTCCTTCCAGTTCCTTCCATGCCTTTCCCTTTACTTGCTCTCAAAGTCATGGCATCATTTTCTTTGATTATTATTGTTACATATATATGCATAAATATTTAAATGAAACCTTCTAAATGCATTTAGTGTTGCACATGATTTCAAGGCTGACCACTTAGTATTATGTATCTAGTTAGGGGTTTTTTATTTTTTGTTAGAATATTTGGCATATGAACCCCTGCTATCGTACTAAGTGGAAAAATTGTGATGGCAAGTTTCACTCCTTTGGATTGTAATAGTAAAACTTACAGAGAATATTATATTAAGCTTATTTCCTCGTTCAAAGCTGCCTTCAGAGGACTATATTTTAAATGACAAGATGAATAGAAGAATGTGAAGATCATTTTTTTCATTCAGAAAAGATGGAGCAGTGTACTCCAGACATGCTAGTTAGGCGGTTGTTAATATTCTCCAGTATGGTGAACTGACACTGGCTAGGAACACTCTGATGTTTACAGCCTCACCATGAACTTTATTTCCAAAATGACATTGCCAGATGAGAAAAACACAGCAGTATAAATGGAAAAGAGAAAGACTTAGAGTGGTATTTTGTGTAAACAAAGCTTCGTGTAACCAAGGGAGAAAATTTGAATATAAAAAAATGAATCTGGTGGCTCTCAGTGTTTAGGTTTTGAATATCCCTGTTAAAGCTCCTAATTGCTCACCATGACAAAACTCCTAAATGATATGCAAGAGCAACCTAACTCCACAGTGTGTAGAATAAATTCATTCAGGGGAACTCCAGGGAGTTTGGACTGCTACTCTTCCATCATGGGATTTTCCTACCGGGCCCTTAATAACAGTCTCGGCGTAAGTTGCTTGTGGTGTGCTCTTCTCAATGATGGAATGGTTTAGCTCAGCTCCAGGGAGCAAGTCTGTCAGTCTCATATTTCTAGGCACCAGAATCATGCAGGACATGTAGTAGTATGCCAGTAAACAATTGCATAATAATGCTTAAATATTTGCTAATTGCAAATCAGTTTAGAATTCATGTTCTCCAAAACACGTGTTGCATTGTAAATTGAGTCTAAAACTTCTAATCTAGGAAAGTAACAAAGGAAATTTTTAGAATAAAATAAAGAAGATAAATAATAAATAGTTTATAGCTTACAAGTGGCAGAGGAAGATGAATTTACTGGCCTCCTGTGCTCCTTCCTTCCATTCTTAGCTTTTCTTTCACCTTCAACCCAAGTTTTTTAAATTAGTATTTTTTTTTTTTTTTTAGAAAAAGTGTTACTGTGTAGCTCATTCTGAATTTGAATGAGGGAATTTCCTGCCTCGGGTTCTGGATGCTTCAATTCCAGGTTTTTGCCACCCCATTCAGCTGCTAACATAGTTATTTAAGTTAAATCACTGTTCAGAGGCAAGAGATAAAGAAATGAACAATGGTGTTTGTCTGAGTCCAAAGATAGGTAGGCTAGTCAAAGCCGTGGCTAGGAAACAGAACCACCTATAACTGAAACTCAAGGCATTTTCCATGCATACATTCAAGAGTGGTAGTAAGTATGGCATAAATTTAGAAAAAAAGGCTAGAATTTGTGAATAGAGAATAATTATGGGAGACCTACTAAAGGAGACAGGCTTTATATTAGACTTTAAATGAACTAATATTGGTATGGATGAGATGTAACATTCCAAATATGGGAGAGATAAAACACTCCTACCCTACTCTCTCTCTGTCACACACATACACACACAAACACAGAGAGAGACAGAGACAGAGACAGAGAGACAGACAGAGACAGAAAGGTAAGCAGGTCCAAATGGAGCAAGATTAGACAAAAGCCAATACCCTAGCTTCTCTAAAGAGTAAGATGTACAATGGGAAATGTATGAAGATAAGGCTAGAGTCCCTAAAGGTCCAGATCTGGTTGCAAGCAGCCAGTGGAATAAGATGGTGTGAACACAAGAAAAAAGAACATTTAACAACCTACTCATGTTTATGCTTAAGAAAAACAGGAAAAAGATGAGAGCCTGTACCTCCCAAGTACCTTTGATTTTCAATTTTGTGACGTTCCAAAGAGTCCCTTAGTCTTATATTTACTGCAATTGTATTCACATTGAACCCCAGAGCTACAGTTGCCATTATTGTCTTCTTCTTCTTCTTCTTCTTCTTCTTCTTCTTCTCCTCCTCCTCCTCCTCCTCCTCCTCCTCCTCCTCCTCCTCCTCTTCCTCCTCCTCCTCCTCCTTCTTCTTCTTTTTTGGTCTTTCCTCCTTTCTGAGGTAGAGGATAGAGTTAAAAAATAGCTGTAAAAATGTAGATAGCATCATGTGTAATGAAATCAGTGAATTTAAACACGATTTTCCTCGTGGGATTAAAAAGTTGTTAAGCATACTCAGAAAACATTGGAGTTAAAGTATAATCATTCAATGAATACATGGGAATATTTAAGCCATATTTATTTCTAGTAATGGTAACAGCAAAGTGACCCTAAAGTGGCAATTCAATTGGAAGGAATGGGGAAACTGAAGAAAATAAGGGTACAAAAAAAGAAAAAGGAAACACTTTATATGAAGTAGAAATATAATTTCAAAAATGGCTTTTGACTAAGATCATGTGGGGAAAGAATATTATTTTAGAGTAGAATATGTTTTCAATAATAAGTTATTAGGTTTTTAAAATATATACATATATATATTATTTTGTGAATTTCACATCATGTACCCTGTTTACATGCATCTCCTACCTCCCCTCAGTCTCACCCTCAATCCTTGCAGCCTTTCCCAACAGAAAAAGAAAACTTCATTGTTTTATTACTACCCAGTGTGATCATATTAGGTAACTGGCAATAATTATAAATAATAATAATTTTGAATTGTAGATGAAAAAGAGAAATTAAGCCTCCTACTAAGAAAAATAATCCACACCATGTTCAACTTAAAGTATTTTCTTGATCAGATACTTTGTCCCTATTCTAATAAGTAGAAGAAAAACTTCCAGACATTTGGCCTTTTCCTATGTGGACTAGAAATTAAGCTTTCTTGTCTCTTTTCCCAGGAATGCTTCCCTGAAGCAACAGATCTTCTATGTGATTCTGGGCTTTGCCCTCTCAGAGGCAATGGGGCTCTTTTGCCTAATGGTGGCCTTTTTTTATCCTTTTCATGTGAATCAGCTGTATCTACTTTCGCCTTTCTTACTTCTTTCTCCTGTGTCTCATTTCTCCTGTATGCTCCGTTTCTTGTACCTTCTAAGGAAGCCTGAGAAAAGTGGTTGGCTCAGGATTTGACAGAGAAAACAAATGTATAATGCACTAATAGGAAAAAAAAAGTAACAGAAACCAAAAGGTATTTTTTTCTAAACATTTTGAGATCACTCTTTGTTGAGATTCCAGTAATCGGGAAACTTGTGAACACTGATGGAAACATGAAGAACATGATTTATTTAGGCACAAGCTCTATGTCATATTCATAATCATTAGAATTTACATAAAGGTACAAATCTCATGGTTCACTGTGATACAAAGAAATAAGTCTTTTCTACTCTGAGACTCTAGTACAACTTTAGTAACTACTCTGAGTGAGCACTTGTGGACATTGCAGGACAGCTTGCAGTAGTCAGTATTCTCGTCCCACCCCATGGACTCACCTATTCAGGTCTTCAGGCTTGGTGGCAAGCACCTCTACCTGACTGATCTATTTTTCCAGCCAAAGTTATCACTATCCTGTATTCCTAATACACAATCAGAGCTATTTAATTCATATTCATCTTAACTTATTTACTCCTTTACCCAGAAAAAAATTAGATATACCAATTTAGGGCCCTCTCTATTGTAGTAGTTTTGCTTATGATAAGCTAAACATTTCCAAGGCAGTTCTTGTTATTGAAAGATTATAGACTAGTGGAAGTGTATGGCATTGCCTGTTTGTAATCCTAGCATTTATGAGGCAGAGGCCAGAGATCATGAATCCAAGGACACCCTGACCCACATTGTAATATCCTGTCTGAGAAAAAGAAAATGAGCCAAAGACTAGTGAGGAAGACAAATGTTTTTAAGTACATTCCCTGTAAGCATATTCTGAAATTCAGAATTACACCTAGAAGTTTCTGGTGCTTTTAAGACAGAGGGGAAAACTAAGTGCCATGTAGTTGCAAGTAATCCCTCAGCAGTTTATCTAGGAAATTCTAGATCTTGATGGACCTTAAATTTGTTTGAAATTTAGTCAAGGAACTGAAATTTGTAACCCAATACCCAGCAGTTTCTTCAAAGGGCACAGACATCGTCTTGAGCTGTGATGTTCTCAGTTGCCAGATAGGCATATAGACCATGAAGAGAAGAATGGTTGGACTTTGGAAGATCTGACAAGCTTCTGATATTCTTTTAGTCCTAGAGACACATTTCACCAATACAAGAAGAAACTGGAATAATGTAAGGAAACTAAACATACTTGATTACAAGTATTAATCGTATGTAGTTTTGGTTCAAAGGATTTTGTTTTCTGTTGAATATAATGAAATAATATTATAATTGTTCACCCTATAAACTTACAGGACACAAGTATGAAAAAAACTCCTATGTGCCTCAGATTTCCATACTCAGTGAGAAATGTGTTGAAAATCCATGTTTAGTGAGTTGATATGAGATTTTGTTTTCCTTCAGCAGTTCAGCAGTTAGGAGAGGATTTTCTTAGGGGTAGAAGAAGGGACAAGACAATGAAAGGGAGTGGGACAAGTTTTCTGAATTTCAGGATAGTAGAACAGTTCGTTGATTCTGATTCGTAAGGGATAATGGAAGTCTGCAGAAGGTACAGACTTGAACTGGGTGGCAGTGGACCGAGTTGAATGCAGATTGACTGGCTGGCGCAGAACAGAGAAAGCTTATGTTTCAGTAGCATTTTCTCAGGAGAAATTTTGAGTAGGTAGGTGAGGAGGGGACTAAATGTGATTTGATGAATTTAAAATCATAGCAATAAGTTATTATCGAGTTCAGTTTTTACTGTGAGTTTTATATAATGCTATTCATTTTTATATTATGTAGATATACTAATTTCATTCTTGTATGCAAGGGAACTGCTATTACTTGAGGTTTTAAACTGCTTTATTCAGCTCCAGTGAGGTGATAGGAGCACCTTCTATTTTCTTCTTATGAAGATTTTCAATCATGATGAATACATTGAGACTTAATTTTCCTAGTAATTTTTTAAAAGTAGTTTCTATAGTTAAATGGGTAACCATTCATTAAATCATAGAAAAATTGAATAGAACTGAACTCAGTGTACACCTTTGCAGACCTGTAAAATCTCTACTCTACAACTAAACTAATTATCCATGAACTTCAATAAACAACTCCTTTGAATACTTTGTTCCTTAATTCATCTGACATTTTGACTAGATGGCTAACTAATTTCAGTTTAAGCAATGCGCCGAGACTTTCTACCTATTTACTTTATGCTTAATAGCAAGAACTAGGCTAGAATTTGCAATTCACTTACTGACAATTTTGGAAGTACACTATTAAGCACCTTAAAACATTTGTCTTCTAAAATAAATTCAGTCCTGTCTATCACCACCATAACTACTCTAAAATAAATTGATCTATTTTCTATGATTTTTGGATTATCACTGAAATTGAAAGAAATATATGGTATTTTTTTAAAAACCCAAATATTCAATGAAGGTAGTACTTCTTTTTTCACTACAGTAATGAATATGTATTTTTTAAAATATAAATTATACAGGTTAGGAATGCTAGCCCAATATCTCTATGTTTTCTAAGTTTGAATAAATATATCATTGATTTTTTTGGATATCCTATTAGATAAGTCTCACTAGATTTAATTTTGCTGTTCACTTTAATTACAGAAGAATAAAAGTGCATATGATAAAGTTTGACCATAGTCTAGCTTGGGAAACTGAAAGATATTGAGAAAATTAAAATTGCTTAACTTCACAGAATTATTTAAGTTACAGGTACTTACTATACCTAGGTATCACAATTAAGTCTTCAACATTTTAAAAATGAATCACAACAACCAAAGTACATATTCACTTACATTTTTTCATATTATAGGAACATAAGCAGAAATTGTTTTATACCTAAATAGTCTCTTAAATGACTTATTTGTATGAGACCTATTCTAAGTTTATGCTGGGAGGGTTATAGCATAGGATAAGTTAGGGAAATAAAAATGTGTTAATTTGAATGCCAATATCATCATTGCCACTATTACCACCATTATTTTTACCATCATTATATAAAAGCTGTTATCAATTCAGCAGATATTACCTAAACAAAATCAACAGTATAGATCAGGACACTGGCCCCCAATTTTAATGAATATTAAGGTTTCCATGTCCTCTGGAAGTAATGCAAGTTGTGTGAGTCTTTGCCTGTGAATGATTTCTTCCTTCACTGTTTGTTTTTCTAACAGCTAATATAAATAGTTTAGATGTCTACATGCTTAAGAATTCTCACCTCAAAGAACCTTGTCAAACAACATTGTGTGCTCCCAATTCACTAGTATCCATGTGCTTTTCTCATCAAATTTGCTATTTTAAATGTATTCCTTAAAAATCTTTTTATTTCACATTCATTCATTCATTCTTTGTGTGTGTGTGTGTGTGTGTGTGTGTGTGTGTGTGTGTGTGCTAGAACACAAATGCATGTTCCACAACATGTGGAGGTCAGTTGGACAACGTGAAGGAGTCAGTTTTCTCCTTCCATTACATGTATTCCGAGGGTCAAACTTGGATCAACAGACTCAGAAACAAGCAACTTTACCCACTGAGTCTTCTCATCAGCCCTTAAAGTGATTCTGTCTTCCCCAACTTGAGTGTAAGGATGAGAGCATAGCCCTAAATCAATTTGATTTGCCACATAGCTTTGTTGCCTAGTACAGTACAACTTGGTGGGAGGAAACAGTTTGTGTGTGGTGAAATCACTCCCTCTATTCTCTTTTCAGTAAGATAAGAGAAAAGAAAGTGTGGTTAAAGCATACACCATTTTGGTTCTTATAAGGCATTAGCATTTTAAAGGTTTTTTTCCATGATACAAAGTACTTGTATAGTGAAAAGGTGATTTCATTCAGGAGGCTGAGGAAAGGCCTAACACATAGTCTAAATTGCGGGGTCATTTGATAAAATATCTTGAAGTGATACATTGAGAGTACGGTATACACCCATAACCAAAAATTTGGGGAAAATTAGTAGTGAAGAAAAGGATATTTGAGGATCATTAATTTAAGCAAATATTTCATTTGAGGAAAACAGAGATAGCCTTCAGCCTACCATTACATAGACTGTAAAATAAAACTCATAGGTTTGTTTGTTTGTTTTTAGCTTTTGCTTCCTGTGATTTCTGCTGTATTAAAAAACCACTAAGAAGCAGTTTTAAAAGCGTTATTGACTTCCATTTTATCACTTTTGTAATATTAATATATCTTGTTCTGGTTGTAAATTATATTATGGTTTATTATTCATTCACATTCAGATCAGGCAAGTGTGAGTTCCAGTTTTGACTTTGCTGTATATCAGCTATATAAGCTTAAGCAAATGACTTGTTTGGTGTTTTGGTGTCTGGATACCCTCAGAGAGGAGAATATCTGCTTTTGGGATTATTGTGGAAAATAAAACATTTGCAAAGCATGCAGTTGGCAGTGCTTAACAAATGTAACTATGCAATGATGGAAACCATTTTTATTATAGTGTTTTGGGATACCCTGTATTACACAAATATAACAGCTAGTAGCATTCTTTAGCCTTGTCGTACTTCAGAGGTAAGTTTCTATCCTCATCTCACTTGACCTGTGAGAAACATTTGTGCACTGGATAATGCCTTCTTTTTTGTATACTTATGTTACATGGTATTCAAGTTTTCTTTCTGTCACTGTCATAAAACACAAGGACCAAAAACAACTCGAGGGGAAGTGGGTTTGTTTGTCTTACACTTCCAGGTCACAATCCACCATTTAGGAAAATCAAGGTTTCGGAACTCAAGGAAGGAAAGTAGGGGAAGGCTGAACACACCCCCCACAGACACACACACAAACATCCCCCCACACTACACATATATGTATATACATCTCTATCTATCTATCTATCTATCTATCTATCTATCTATCTATCTATCATCTATCTATCTATGTATGTATCTATCTATCTATCTATATCCCTAGATGTTCTGTCTAGAAAATCATGGTAATCACAATGGGACCTCCAACATCCAATTAGAAAACAAGATAGTCCCTCACAAACACATTTATCAACTTGGTAAGAACAGTTGTTCACATGAGACTCCTTCATGTAATTCCAGGCTATATCAAACTGACTGTTAACTAAGATACCTGACTTTTAGGATAGCACAATGTCATGGCTTCTTTTGTACTTCATTTTGTATTCCTTTTCAGTCTCCTTTTCACTACTTTTGGTTATCTTCTTGGTTTGTCCTCACCTTTGTGATTTCATGCACTCTTGTCTCACTTTGATTTTTCTCTGCTCTTCAAACACATATATTCAATTTCCCATCCCATCTCACTCAAAAGTAACTTATCTAAATCAGAACGTTTCTTTAAAAATGGACTTTATTCACAATTTCTTCATTTCAAACTATTTTAGTTTTAGTTTTCCATTCTTTATTACAAAAACCCTTGAAATGACCCATCAGTATGCCCCATCTCTTGCCACCATACCCATTGTGCTATTGGTACTATCTTTATCCCTCCAGAATTTAACCACTTTCACATACTTCTATTGATATCATGTTTGTTGGGATCTTTTATCTCTTTTCTAAATTGTAGTAACAACTGATCTGATTCCATGCCTCTGCCATTGCTCTGGAGAGTCTGCTCTGAATATAACTGCAGTTGTCCTTTGAAAAGGAAACCAAATCATGCCATTTTACTGTTCAAAGCCCTGCAGATCTTGGCTTGAAGTGAAAGCAAAATTCTTATAATTGCCTAGAGATATTGGCTTACATATTTTGACTTAATTTTTACAGCTCATTGAAGTTTTGCTCACTTTCTCATTTCTCTCTGGCTTCAGATAGCCGTTCTTTGAACATGGCAGGTAAGTTATTGACTTGGAACCTTTGTATTATCTATTATCACTGTCTGAAATACCATTTTCACATAATCTGAAGCCTACCAAACTTCTTCATTTTGGTCATATCTGGTTGACACTGGGCCTTGCTGGCTAGTCTACCTAGCTGAATATGTGGATCTCAGACCCAGTGACAGAGTTCATATTAACATATAAGGTGGATGGTTACAGATGCCTAACACTCCAAGGTTAAAATATGACCTCCACAGACAGCCATGCATGTGCACATGCACCTGTACATACATGAATCCACACATGTGATAATATGCTCACCCACCCAAACATGCACACATATTCACTAATAAGTACAAATGTAAAGTATTGCAGTGTGAACACTTTGTTTTAAAATTAACTTCCATTAACTCTTACCACAAGAAGGGAATATGTTCCCAAAGTGCATGAAGCTTATTTCATTTAATTATATTCACCTAATATAAAGCTATATAAATACTCATCAGCTATAATAACTTATATGTCAGTAAAATAAATTGAAGCTGTTCTTTTTATTTTATACCAATTAAACTTCATATAAAATTTAAACTTGTATGATATTCTTATAAATATCTAATATGGATTAATCTTCAAACATCTAATAGTGATTTAGCAGATAATGTTTTCAGTGTCTATTGTAATAGATAAAGTCTTCCTTCCTTCCTTTCTTTCTTGTCTGGCATCAATTTGGATTATATAACATACATTTCTCTTTTTCTTTTCCATGTTTTATAAATAGAAAATGAGGATAATTGTTATGAAATGTTCTTCTCATTACAAATGTAAGTTTAGTATGTAAATTTAAATAGAAAACATTGTTTTCCCATCATTTGTTCAAACCCTGAAAAATAGCTACAATGAAAGCCTTTTGTGAGTTAAAACAAATAGTATTATTTCTAAATATTGAATGAATATTCCTTCTGTTTCTTGGTCAATCATTAGTTGCCTATACTAGTAAAACATTAATTCTTATATTTCACTTATGCACTGTAATATTTTCCAAAAAAATTTCAAACATCTTACTGCTTGCCCTAGTCTGATGTGACTATGATAGATGACTGAATATGTGCAGTGTTTTGATCCATGAACTTTGGTACAGAGATTCATATTAAGACTGTACATTAAATCCATATATATATATGTGTGTGTGTGTGTGTACAAACATATGTGAGTGTGTATGTGTATGTGTTTGTGTGTATTTATACAACTTCAACACATTCATTCTAGAACTTACTAATGCATTAATTTAGCATTAAATCTACCAGCATCTTTTCTTGTTCTTTCATTTTCTTGGGTGTGCATCACATGACTTAATTTCTCTGCTCCAAGTTTGAAATGCTCTGATAATTACCTCTTCCTGCTAAAGCTTATTAGTTTTTCTGCAACAATAATAAAGATAAAAATGGAAGAAAGGGCTGTAAGTTTTCTTCTATTTTAGAAAGAATCACTTTTCCCCTGCAGTTTTATTGCCACTCATGCCTGTTTCACTTTGTTACTCCTCTGCTGCTTGTGGGTGGATGGAGTTTGACTATTTCAGAATAGTTACTAGTGGGTGGGTTCAAGAATCTCTAGTGGGTTGAGAATAAAGCCATGTTTATATAGATAGTGATCCTTCTATTAAAATCTCAAGAGTGAGTAATATTTAAAAGCTGTGTTTACCACGCACACAGCAGAGTCCATCTGTACAGAAAATTCCAAAATGCTTTACATTCATCTACAGGATTTGTGAGCAGTTCTTGTCCCCCAAATTTATTTCCTGGTGGACAAAGATTCCCTCCTGAGGGCATGACAAAGGCCTGGATACCTATGGATATGTTAGAATCTAAGATGTTATGAATCTGTCAAGACCTAGCTTTCCTACTGCAGCGGATCATAACCCACTGCTTTAGGGCCTTGTGTGCATTCCTTTGATGACAGATGTAATACCTTTAGGTTCACCGGCTTTAAATTGTAGAAAGCTGGGGTAAAGGCACTCACATGATATACTTACCTGCCAAGTGAGTGCATTTTGATATGAAGTCCAATTCTTTAGATTTTAAAAACAACTCTGTCAACAGTCAGGATCCCTTGTATATAGGGAAAACTATGTTAAATCTAGAGAACACTTTTTATATATGCAGGACACTGAAAATGACAAGCTTTTCAAAACATAGACAGTTTTCAACTGGTTGTTCTAGAAACAAAACAAAGCAACAACAACAAAAACCCACTTCATTTAATGTGATGTTTAGCTGATTATCGATTCTAAATAGACATCATTGATTTTCATTTTCTGTATTTCTACTGGGAAAAATACGTTAGACTTTTGCAGTTACCTTAATCTTCAGAGATTGAATAGTCATTGATGTTCATGACTCACTTTATTACAACAATGCTACCATGAAAGCATGAGGTTTGGGTACTTACAAATGTATAATTCAACTATAATTTTTGCAAGTGGAGTCCCTGTAGTAAAATTACATATATTGTTTTGTAATTATCGTTCCAAAATTTCATACTAAGGCAATTAAGGTCTAAATGATTTGAGATACAGAGCCCATTTTAAAAGCACATTTTACTGGCAAGTTTTAAGACCAAAATTTAAAAAGACCAAAAATGGACATAATTTAGATGTGCATTTTAATGAAGACAGCAAAGAAAACATGAAATGATTTTGAAAAACAGTACTTAGCATGATATGACTTCTATAAATGATGATTGCCCCCCACCCTGTTATTTAAAGAATGAAATAAAGTTACGTGTAATGGACACTACTAAACTCAGGATGACATTAAGATGTGAACATTTAAATACATGACATATTTTAATTTAAAAAATTGAGTCTAGTATAAAATGCAAATTGCTGTACCCCTTAATGTAGAAAAAGGGAAAAATGTCATGATTGAGTTTGGAGAAATTGTAACTTGGACAGATTTAACCAGCTGCAATGATGAACAAGGCTTCCTTATTGCTTCAAGAAAAGCTATTGAGTGAGTAGCACAAAGTAGCTACTTGAGTACGGGAGTATCCAATATCCCTTTGAGAGACGTATTTGATTATAGATCTTCTGTTTACCCTCTTGTTTCCTTCTAACTCTGCAAGTGTCACAAAAATATCCCAGAATAACTGTTTCTATCATTGTTGTTCTTTTTTGACGCATAGGTCGTCTGACTGAAAACAGTTGTTATCTCTTTAAAGTGATCTTTCACAAACTCTCACTTCATACCCAATCCAGTTGTTCCTTCATTTGAAATCTTCCCATAAATCTTTGGTACTTACAGTATTCAATGTGAGAAGGTTGGCAATAGCCCTCTCCTACCCGTCCCTGTCTTGTGCAAGAAATCTTTCACAGCTTCATTTCTCATTCTGGCCCAAACAACTTACTGCCATTCCTATTCTTATCCACAGACACAATCACATATTGATTGACATTGCTGATATGTGCTCCTATTACCTTTTTGGGGACGAAAACTTAAACTCATGTTTCAATATCCATCTCAGATATCTTCTCTTTACAACTTTCCTCAGCATTTCTGATAGAGCATGTTCCTTACCACTATTTTTACCCTATACAACCCCAATGATCAGAATATATGCTCGTGAAAGAATGATTGTTTGCTATCACTATTTAGCTTGACTCTGTCCCTGTGAGGCTGGTAGCTTCATATGGACCAAGGTGCTATATATTCATCTTATAAAAATATCAACCCATCATACAGGGCTTAACATAACATCTCAAGGAATGGTTGATTGACTGAATGAACAGATCTTCGCTTGTGGATTTTGATCAACCTACAGTTGTGGGTGCCAACTCAATATGCAGAGTTGGAAACTGCAGCTCTGCCAGTCAGTTTTATGTTCTGCCAGCACATTCTTGGTTGTTGTACATTCCCCACTAATAGGATTATTTTTCCCAGCAGTACTTGGCTTGATTACAGTGTTCAATTTTTTTTATGGATATATATATATATTTTTATAAATACTTTATTTTTTTTCTTCAAGTTAAATCTCAGTAACAAACCCCTCCCTATTCCCCCTTCCTATCCCGCCCTTCCACCCTCTTCCCCCCAGAAGTTTCCCCTTTCAATCCAACAGATGGTTCTTTCTCTTATAACAGTAAGTATTATACAAAACAACAGATATAAATATGCCACATTTATGAGAGTTAAATGGCCCAGTATACCTTCCCAATGTCCAGTTTATACATATTTGGCCCCTGACTTTAACATTCTACTATCTAACCATCTCCTTGAGTTTAAAGGTCTATATGTGACTCAACATTCATACTATCTTGCAACACACTTTTAAGAGTATCTTCTTAGATCTATAACACCCTCTTGATTCCTAAACAACTCAAAATTTAACTATGAGACTCTAGCTGTCTATTCTTCAACCACCTCAGAGACCTGAGAGGGATAAATATATTTGCTTATATAGGAAGTGCAGGGCCTGCAGCTTCCAAAACTAAGAAAGGACATACCAATGACTGCCTGGACAGTTCCCATTTTCTCTCCATACATTCCTGCATCAGTCTTCAGCCTTTGGGTCCTGTTTCTCTGACAGACATTTGTTGTAGAGCAGGGATTATGAAGGACTTACCTACCCTGTCTTGGCAGAGTTAGGCTGTCGACTTCCCTGCTACCAAGTTTTGTCCTTTTTGGACAGCAGTCTGTCTGCAGTTGGTGCAAGGGGTTTTTCATGCCAAGAGAAAGGCTTGCCACTAATTCAACCATCTTACAGTGGAGGTTCTTCGATGCTTATCTT
>CAJQZJ010030462.1:0-19683 GCA_907164525.1 Lophiomys imhausi | reverse complement strand
CATTAAGACAGGACCATTTATCAGCTTGTAGTCTCTTCCCCTACATATCAGAGTTTTCAGTTATCCTTCAAATAACCTAAAAGAAGGGCGGAGAAACACCTTCCCCATCCACTGGGCATGGGACGTCGCTCTCTTAAAGTGACTTCCATAGTAGGATTATTTGTAATGGCTAGAAACTGGAAACAACCCAGATGTCCCTCAACTGATGAATGGATAAAAAAGCTGTAGTACATTTACACAATGGAATACTACTCAGCCATCAGAATCAAGGAAATCATGCAATTTGCTGCCAAATGGATGGAACTAGAAAAGCTCCTCCTGAGGGAGCTAACCCAGACTCAGAAAGATGCACATGGCATCTATTTACTTATAACTGGATTTTAGGCATATAGTACAAGATAACTATACTACAACCAACAGACTGAAAGGAACAGGAACATAGACTTTGTTACCTGTTAGTGGAACACTTTGTCCTAGTGGAGCTGCCATGTATGCCCCCAGTGGAAGAGGAAGCTCTTAGCCCTCATGTGACTGCTGAACTGAAGGGGGCTGATATGTAGGGGCACCCCACACTACAGGAGTAGGATGGTTGGGAGAAGGGGGAGAGGGTCGGAAGGTGGGACCGGGAGGGGTAGAGGGTGGGGACTGTGATGGAGATGTAACTTGAAGTAATAAATAAACATTAAAAAAAGAGAAAAGTTAAAAAAAAAAAAGAAAAGAAAAGAAAAGCAATTACCCACTGAAAGAAACTAATTCCAGACAAAGAGAAGAACATACTCCAGTCCTGGAAGTACGGAAGCCATGAAGGATAGAGGAAATGGTAAGTTTACATGAAAATGAATCATGACAGTGTAAGGTGAAGAGTTGGAAACTGGACTTGAGAAAAGGAAAAAACAAAAGACAAAGCCAAGGATGGGGAAAGATGTAGGACTGGACTTCGAATTCAGGTTATTTCCTTCCATGAGTTTCAGAGCAGGATGATCATTACCCAGGAAAACATTATAAGCTGGGATACAGGAAGTCACCTTTTCGATGAAAACAGCTATGTGAATGGAAAAGAAATATACTGACACAGTTGAGAGCAAAAGTCATGAAGTGCTCAGCCAAGATCAGGTGAATTGGAATGGGAAGAAATGAGCAATTTCAAGTAGTGTTCCTCCTAAAAGATCCAAGTTCAGATAGCTGGTTAAGAAAAAAATCCTAGTTAAAAAAAAGAAAGAAAGATGAAGATGAAACACAAAATACATAATTTGATTCTACCTCCCAAATGGAAAACATCGATTTAAATAAATTCACGTGGCTGGAGAGGGGGGTCAATATTTAAGGATACATACTGCTCTTGCAGAGAATCCAGCACACATGGGGTGGTTCACAAATATCCCTAACTCCAGCTTTAGGTATTCAATATTTCCTTCCCTTGGCAGGCACCTGCATTCAACTTCTCAAATCACAAAAGAGACACACACACATAGAGAATTAAAAATAAACTTCTTTTAAAGTCATGTATTCAAATGACTATTCTGAAGAATTTAAATCATTCTTTCAAATTACAATTACAAGTGGATATCACTGGTTAGTATGATTGACTATAAATATTTGAAAGAGTACTCACTTTATTAGTAACAAGAGAAACATAAATTACCTTTAAGTAATACTCTAATTTTCATTTACCAATTGCCTAAGATTAAGAATGTCAGTATTTGATATTAGGAAAGAAGAACTAAAATTACAATGCACATATATTACTGGTATGATTAAGTTTTTGTGATCTTCCTAGAAATCAATTGGAGCATTTGCATCAAGAAATTTATAAAGATTATCATAGAGGGGATCCAAGATGGTGGCGGCCTGCATGAACATAATTTGATTTCAGGGTTAACAGTCACAAGGCGGCAAGTGTTGCAGGACACTGTACAAAGGGCACAACCCCTTCTAAATCTCACCCAGCTACCTAGGGACCACTGAGGGTCCCTGGGCAGGACGCTCCTTCACACTCTCGGACATGCAAGGAAGCCGCTGGACCCAGGAATCGGGATCACCGATCCCCCACCAGGAGAGACTCCTGGTAAGTTCCCACCTAGACCCAGTGGGCAGATTCAGATCCCACGCAGAGATAATCCCCACCTGCTGGGCACCCCCAGGTCTCGCACAGACCATCCAACTATCTGGCGAAAGGTTGAGACCCTTGGAAGTGAGCACAGATCAGCTGCAAAGTGCCTTCAGACTGCAGATCGCAGTCTGTGATGAAACTGACCAGTTTACAAACCACAGGAGCAACAAGGCTATTGAAACTGAACTTCAGATTTACCCACTACAGGAACCAACACCGGGCAAACAGAATGATATTTGAAACTGTCCTATATCGGACTTTTGAACTAGTACAGGCCCTTCCGGCGATGAACCAGAGCTTACTTGTACACAGCTCCACCACCTGGATTAGTTAGGTCTTCACCTGGGAGGTGTGGCTGAATGACTCACCTTATAGGGGTGGAGTAAGGCAACTCTACTCCTACACCAAAGCACCCCATTTGAGCCTAAGTCCAGAAGACAGCAAAAAAATTCCACATGGCCAGAGAGGACCCAGACAAAAAAAAAAAAAAAAAAAAAGAAAGAAAGAGCAAAATATCTCCAACAAAAGAAAGCAAAGCTATTCCGTCCAGCCCGAACCACCTCACCACAACTGAAACACATGAAAACGATGACAATTCTACATTATGGAAAGTGATAGAGTTCCTTCAAGAAGAACTTAAAACTATGAAGGAATTCAAAGAAGCCACAACTTTACAAGTCAAAACAACGAATAACACCATTAAAGAGCTCCAAGCCAAGGTGGCTCAGCTTGAACAGGAAAAGGACAAAGCAATGGAAGATTTCCAGACAAAAACAAGCAAACTGGAGAAGGAAATGTACAAAACGAACACTACCATTCAAGATATGAAAATAGAAATGGAAACAATAAAGAAAACACAGTCAGAGTTAAAAGAGGACATGGAGAATCAAGAGAAGAGGACAGGAACTATGGATGTGAGTATAAAAAATAGGATGCAAGAGATGGAAGACAGAATCTCAGGCATGGAAGATTCGATGGAAGAAATCAGCACAACATCCAAAGAAAATGAGAAAGCTAAAAAATCTCTCACCCACAACATCCAAGAAATCAAGGACTCAATGAAAAAATGGAACCTAAGAATTACAGGCATAGAGGAAAAAGAAGACTCCCGACTCCATGGTCCAGGAAATATCTTCAACAATACCATAGAAGAAAACTTCCCAAACCTAAAGAAAGAGATGCCAATAAAAATCCAAGAGGCTTACCGAACATCGAAGAGATTAGATCAGAAAAGAAACTCATCTCGCCACATAATAATAGAAACTCCTATGTAGAGAACAAAGAAAGGATATTAAAAGCTGTAAGAGAAAAAGGCCAAGTCACATACAATGGCAGACCATCAGAATCACACTTGATTTCTCCTCAGAAACTTTAAAAGCTAGAAGGGCCTAGACAGATGTCCCACAAGCCCTGAGAGAACATAGGTGCCCAGCCAGACTACTATACCCAGCAAAACTCTCTATCAACATAGAAGGAGAAAACAATATATTCCATGACAAAATCAAATTCAAACAATATCTCCTCACAAACCCAGCCCTACAGAAGATCCTAGAAGGAAAATTCCAACACAGAGAAGATAACTACACCCAAGAAAACAGAGGAAATAGAAACCTCCACAGCAACTAAACAAAAAGAAACACAAGACAGCCTGCTATACCAAAATAATGGGAAATAACAACCCCTGGTCACTAATATCCATCAACATCAATGGACTCAACTCGACAAAGAAAGACACAGACTTACAGACTGGATCCGTAAACAAGACCCATCTTTTTGCTGTATACAAGAAACAAATCTCACTATTGAAGATAAACACTATCTTAGAGTAAAAGGCTGGGAAAAGGTTTTCCAATCAAATGGACCCAGGAAACAAGCTGGAGTAGCCACCCTAATATCAAACAAAATAGACTTCCAATTGAAGTTAATTTAAAAAAGACAGAGAAGGGCATTACATACTCTTTAAAGGAAATATCCACCAAGAGGACATCTCAATATTGAACATCTATGCCCCAAATACAAAGGCACCTACATTTATAAAAGAAATGCTTCTAAAACTTAAATCGCACATTGATCCAAACACTTTAAGAGTGGGAGACTTCAACACCCCACTCACAACTATGGACAGATCATTAAGATAGAAGCCAATCAGAGAAATAATGAGTTTAACAGAGATCATGAACCAAATGGACCTAACAGATATCTACAGAACATTTCACCCAAACACAAAAGAATACACCTTCTTCTCAGCACCTCACAGAACCTTCTCCAAAATCGACCACATAGTCAGACACAAAGATAGGCTCAACAGACACAAGAAAATTGAAATAACCCCTTGTATCTTATCAGACTACCATGGAATAAAGCTGGACTTCAATAGCAAAAGAATCAACAGAAAGTCTACACTCACATGGAAATTGAACAACTCTTTACTAGAGGACCACTGGGTCAGGGAAGAAATAAAGAAGGAAATCAAAGACTTCTTTTTTTTTTTTTTTTTTGGTTTTTCGAGACAGGGTTTCTCTGTGTAGCCCTGGCTGTCCTGGACTCAATTTGTAGACCAGGCTGGCCTCGAACTCGCAAAGATCCGCCTGCCTCTGCCTCCCAAGTGCTGGGATTAAAGGCGTGCGCCACCACTGCCCGGCTTCAAAGACTTCTTAAAATCCAATGAAAATGAAGACACAACAAACCCAAACCTATGGGACACAATGTAAGCTGTGCTACGAGGAAAGTTCATAGCACTAAGTGCCTTCAAAAAGAAAATTGTGACAGCTCATATTAGCGAATTAACAGCTAAACTGGGTGAATTGGAAAAAAAAAAGAAGCAAACACTCCCAAGAGGAGCAGAAGGCAGGAGATCATCAAACTTAGGGCTGAAATCAACAATTTAGAAACAAAAAGAACTATACAAAAAAATCAATGAAATCATAGTTGGTTCTTTGAGAAAATCAACAAAATAGACAGACTCTTAGCCAAATAAACTAAAAGACAGAGGGAGAAAACACAAATCAACAAAATCAGAAATGAAAAGGGAGAAATAACAACAGACCTTGAGGAAATCCAGAGAATATTTGGATCCTACTTTAAAAATCTTTACTCCATCAAATTTGAAAACTTAAGTGAAATGGACAATTTTCTTGACACATTCCATCTACCGAAGCTAAATCAAGAACACATAAACAGATTAAACAGCCCTATAACCCTAAAGGAAATAGAAACAGTCATTAAAAACTGCCAATCAAAAAAAAGCCCAGGGCCAGATGGCTTTAGCATAGAATTCTACCGGACCTTCAAAGAGGAGCTAACACCAATACTTTTCAAATTCTTTCACAAAATAGAATCTGAAAGAACATTACCAAACTCATTCTATGAGGCCACAGTCACCCTGATTCCTAAACCACACAAAGACCCCACAAAGAAAGAGAACTTCAGACCAATCTCCCTCATGAACATAGATGCAAAAATACTTAATAAATTACTAGCAAACCGAATTCAAGAACACATCAAAAGTATCCTACACCATGATCAAGTAGGTTTCATCCCAGGGATGCAGGGATGGTTCAACATATGAAGTCTATCAACGTCATTCACCATATAAACAAGATGAAAGAAAAAAAAACACATAATGATCTCTCTAGATGCAGAAAAAGCATTTGACAAAATCCAACACCCCTTCATGCTAAAAGTTTTGGAGAGAACGGGCATACAAGGACCGTACCTAGAAATAATAAAGGCAATATACAGCTGGCCAGTGGCCAACATCAAAATAAATGAAGAGAACCTCAAAGCATTTCCTCTAAACTCAGGGACAAGACAAGGATGTCCACTTTCACCATATCTCTTCAATATAGTACTTGAAGTTCTTGCTAGAGCAATAAGACAACTAAAGGACATCAAGGGGATAAACATCGGAAATGAAGAAGTCAAATTATCCCTATTTGCAGATGATATAAAAGTATACATAAGCGACCCCAAAAATTCCACCAGAGAACTCTTACAGCTGATAAACACCTTCAGCAAAGTGGCTGGATACAAAATTAATTCAAAAAATCAGAAACCCTTCTTTATACAACAAACAAAAGGGCTGAGAAAGAAATAAGGGAAACAACCCCCTTCAAAATAGCCACAAACAACATAAAATACCTGGGGGTAACTCTAACCAAGCAAGTAAAGGACCTGTACAACAAGAACTTCAAGCCCCTGAAGAAAGAAATGGAAGAGGCCTTTAGAAGATGGAAAGATCTCCCATGCTCATGGATAGGTTAGATCATCATAATAAACATGGCCATCCTACCAAAAGCAATATATAGATTCAATGTAATTCCTATCAAAATACCAACACAATTATTTATAGACCTGGAAAGAGCTATTCTCAATTTCACATGGAACAAAAAATAAAAAAAACCCAGAATAGCTAAATCAATCTTGTACAATAAAAAAACATCTGGAGGTATCCAGATTTCCATCCCACATTTCAAGCTGTACTACAGAGCAATAATAGTAAAAACAGCATGGTATTGGTATAGAAACAGACCAGTAGATCAATGGAATTGAATTGAAGATCCAGAAATAGACCCACACACTTATGGCCACCTAATTTTTGACAAAGAAGCCAAAACGGCACAATGGAAGAAGGACAGCATCTTCAACAAATGGTGCTGGTCCAACTGGATGTCCACTTGTAAAAGAATGAAATTAGACCCATACTTATCACCTTGTATAAAACTTAAATCCAAGTGGATCAAAGACCTTAACATAAGGCCTGTCACACTAAATCTACTAGAAGAAATAGTGGGAGAAACCCTCGAACTAATTGGCACAGGCAACAACTTCCTGAACAGAACACCAACAGCTCAGGACTTGAGATCAACAATCAATAAATGGGACCTCATGAAACTGAAAAGCTTCTGTAAGGCAAAAGACACTGTCATTCAAACCAAACGGCAGCCTACAGACTGGGAGAAAATCTTCACCAACCCCACATCTGACAGAGGGCTAATATCCAAAATCTACAAAGAACTCAAGAAATTAAATGCCAAGGAACCAAATAATCCAATCAAAAATTGAGGGACAGAGCTAAATAGAGAATTCACAAAGGAGGAATCCTTAATGGCTGAGAGACACTTGAAGTAATGCTCAACATCCTTAATCATCAGAAAAATGCAACTCAAGACGACTCTGAGATTCCATCTCACACCTGTCAGAATGGCTAAGATCAAAAACTCAAATGACAGCACATGCTGGCGAGGGTGTGGAGAAAGGGGTACCCTACTCCATTGCTGGTAGGAATGCAGACTTGGGCAACCACTATGGAGGTCAGTCTGGCAATATCTTAGAAAACTTGGAATAGCTTTGCCTCAGTACCCAGCCATACCACTTCTGCATATACACTCAAATGCCTCTTCACGGAATCATAAGGAAGTTTCCTCATCTCTGTTTATAGCAGCCTTATTTGTAATAGCTAGACACTGGAAATAACCCAGATGTCCCTCAACCGAAGAATGGGTTAAAAACTGTGGTACATCTACACAATGGAATATTATGCAGCTATCAGGAACAATGAAATTATGCAATTTGCAGCCAAATGGATGGAACTAGAAAAGCTCATCCTGAGTGAGCTAACCCAGACTCAGAAGGACACATATGGCATCTATTCACTTTTGGTAGGATTTTACCTATATAGTAGAAGGTATCGATGCTACAACTAACACACCAAAGGGAACTTGGACATAGACTTTCTATTTTTATTTATTTATTTTATATTTTTAACATATTTTTTTTCTATTTTTTAGTCTTTTGTATCTATTGTCTGCTTATTGGTTTGTTTTTTTAGTAGTTATCTCTCCCCGGGCAACGAGACACTTTTCACTGATGGTACTGCTTCGTAGACCCCCAATGAATGAGGAGGCTCTTGGCCCTCATACGACTTCTCAACTGAGATGAGGGACTGTTATTTAAGGACACCCCACCCCAGCGATATGGGATGGAAGGGTTAGGAGGTAAAGAAAAAAAATGAAATGTGATGTTTCTGCCTTTTACTACTAATTGTCATAAACTATTTAGGATAATTAAGAAATACAAACTAATGGTTATGCAAGCCGGTCATTCTGTTAGATACTATGACAGCCTATTATAGTTATTTTCTAAGCTAATCAGAAATAAACCTGCTAAGAGACAAGCAACATCTGCTTACCATAATATAAGAGATAGATAGGGCCTCTTCAAAAACCTCAAGAGATATGCAGAATATGGCATTCAAAGATGTTTTCGTAACTGTAGATTTTTTTATATCAAGACATATCAACTCCTGACAGCACCCCCTATTCTCCTCCAAGTAGAAGATGAGCATCGAAGAATCTCCAGTGGGAGATGATTGAATTAGTCACAAGCCTATCTCTTGGTAGGAAAAGCCCCTTGCTCCAACTGTAGACAGAATGCTGTCCAAAAAGGACAAAACCTGGAAGCAGGTAAGTCGACAGCCTAGCTCTGCCAAGACAGGGTAGGTAAGTCCTTCATAACCCCTGCTCTACAATCAATGTCTGTCAGAGAAACGGGGCCAAATGACTGAAGATCGATCCTGTAATGTATGGAGAGAAAATGGGAACTGTCCAGGCAGCCACTGGTATGTCATTTCTTAGTTTTGGAAGCTGCAGGCCCTGTACTTCCTATAAAATCAGATATATTTATCCCTCTCAGGTCTCTGAGGTGGTTGAAGAACAGATAGCTAGAGTCTCATAATTAAATTTTGAGTTGTTTAGGAGTCAAGAGAGTGTTATAGATCTAAGAAGATACTTTTAAAATTGTGTTGCAAGTTAGTATGAATGTTGAGTCAGATATAGAACTTTAAACTCATGGAGATGGTTAGATAGTAGAATGTTAAAGTCATGTACCAAATACATATGGACTGGACATTGGGAATGTACACTAAGCTATATAACCCTCATAACTGTGGCCTAATTACCTCTGTTGTTTTGTATTGTATTTATTACTATAAGAGAAAGAGCCATTTGTTGGGCTGAAAGGGGAAACTGTAGGGGGAAATAAGATATACGTTAAATTTAAAAGAAAAAAAAAGGGAAGAGGATGGGAGTTGAGGGTGGGAGGGTGGGACTGGAGGGGGGAATAGGGAGGGGACTGCGATTGAGATGTAACTTGAAGAAATAAAAAATAAAGGAAAAAAAAAGTAACTAGCTCTGCCCAAATCTAAATCCCCCTATTACCATTAATATTGACTGGCAACTTGACAGCATCTGGAATCACTCAGGAGACAAACCTCTGGGCGTGACTGTGAGGAAGATTCTAGATTGGATTAACTGAAGGGGAAAGGTTACCCTAACTATGGGTTGCACTCTACTGTGGGGTCCTGGAATAAAAAAGAGAAAATCAAAAAAAAAAAAAAAAGATTATCATAGTTGTTGACCAAATACTCAACTTGGAATTTATTTCTTTGGGGTGGGGAAATTTTAAAGATAAGGAACCTACATCTGCTCAGTATGTAAAGTGGGAGAATACTTTATATGCCCACTTTACAAAGCACATCCTGCAGCTATTATGAAGTTTTTAATCTTGCTTTGAACCCACATTTTGATAAAATATGTTTGAAAGGATAATGAACGACCCAAGGAAGTATTAATTTGATTTTAAAATCTAGGAGTCCAAGCAAATGTGAAAGAAAAAAGAGAAAATATGCCAAATTATTCTGGAGTTCTAAGTAACTTTTTATCGTTTACTCTGTTTCTGTCTTCTTCATGGGTTTACTAATGATTATGTGCACAACCTTTGAAATTTGATGTAGTAAAAGATGAATACTATTGATAAAATTATAATCATTTATCTATTACTGACTCATGACTAGAATATTTTTTAAAAGAAATTTCACATATGGATGTTTTGATTACATGTATGTACATACCTGGTGACAACAGAGACCAAAAGAGGACATCAGATCCTCTGGGACTGGAGATGCACATGCCAGTGAACCACTTTATGAGTGCTGGGAACTGAACCCAGGGGCTCTGCAAGACCAGCCAGTGTTCTTAACCACTAAGCCACCTCTCCATGCCCCCCCAAATTATTTTTTTAAACATTTATTTATTTCTTCAAGTCACATCTCAATCATAGTCCCCTGCCTCCTTCCCCTCTTGGTCCCACCCCCCTACTCTCTTCCCTCTCACCCTCCTTTCTGCTTTTGTTTTAAAATTTTAATATGTATCTTTTTCTCCCAAAAGCCCCTCCCTTTTAATCAATAAAAGTCTCTTTTTCTTATAACAATAAATGCAATACAAAACAATAAGAGCAATTAGGCAATAATTATGAAAATTATAAGGTATAACATACATTTCCAATGTCCAGTTCATATGTATTTGGCAACTGATATTAATATTCCATTATCTGTCTATCTCAATGAGTTTAAATTTCTTTACCTAACTCAGTTTCCATCCTAATTTACTTTACCAACTTAAAACATCTTAGATGTAGAACATCCTTTTAATTCCTAAACAACTTAAAATTTAGCTGTGAGACTATAACTATCTAGATTTCAACTACATCAGAGAACGGAAAAGGATAATTATATCTGAATAAACAGGAGGTTCAGAGCCAGCAGCTTCCAAAATTAAGAAATGGCAGACAACTGGCTGCCTGGACAGTCCCCAGTTTCTCTCAACACACTGGAGCATCTATCTTCAGACTTTTGGCCCAGTATCACTGTCAGACATTAATTGTAAAGCAGGAATTATGAAGGACTTACCTACCCTGTCCTATCAGAGTTAGGCTGTTGACTCATCTGCTTCCAAGTCTTGTCCTTTTCGGACAGCATTCTGTCTACAGTTGAAACAAGGGATTTCTCTTGCCCAGTGACAAGCTTGCCATTAATGCAGCCATATCCAATTGGGAATTCTTCAATACTCATTATCCACTTGGAGTAGAATAGGGGGTGCTGTCAGGAGCTGACATGTCTCAATATCAAAAAATCTTAAGTTAGGAAAGCATCTTTGAATGCCATATTCTACAGATCTCTTGAGGTTTTTGAAGACCACCTATCTATCTCCTTATATTTGGATAAGCAAATGTTGCTTGTCTCTTAGCAACTTGATTTCTGATTAACTTAGAAAACATCTGTGATAAAGTACGCTAGTACTTAACAAAATGACATGTTTGAATGACTATTAGTTTTCATTTCTTAATTATCCTAAACACTTTGTGACAGTTGCTATCAAAAGATCAAAACTTCACATTGCATTTTTAGGCATTACATAGGTATAATACCTTAAAAAGAGTTAACCTTAATTTTGTGTCAATATACAAAGATCAATATCGATGTAGCAAAATAGAATCTTAATTTTGTATCAATATATAAAGATATAAGAGCATATTCAATAATCTATCCCTCTTTATTTATCATTCCTATATTATTTCTATATCCCATTTTCTTTCAAGTCTTTTCTCCCTACATAGGAGAGAAAAAAGGATATAGAAAAGAAAATGAGAGAAATCCCTGGGTCTAACCTCCAAAACTTTGTTTAACGAGACCATTCAACAACTTGTAACCAATCCCCCTAAGTAATAAGAAACATCTATAACCCATCAAATGACAAAAGAAAAAAAATCACCTACCCCACTTTCTGGGAATGGGGTGACCCCTCTCTTACATTTGCTTCCTGCTGATATGGGAAGCTATCTTTATGGGAAACATCCAAAATTCTTTAATAGTTCTTTTTGTTTTCATTGAAAGGGGTGAGAAAAAAACATATCAAAAAGTTTAGGACAGTACATGAGTTCTTCAAATATTTAAAACAAACAAACAAACAAACAAAAACTATTTCCAAAGTTTAAATATCTATTGAATTATTGTGTACCTTTCTTTCTGCATGACTTTTTCCAGCAAAGACATAGTATCAGAATAATTCAAGTGGCCTGCAGACAAGGACAATATTACATTTCTATCCTGAACCAACAGTCAAAATACCCAAATTCCTAAATGAATTACAATCTAATATTCCACAGGGAAATATAACTTACATTAAGGTTAAATGTTTATCAAATTTATACATATATTATCTAAATGAAAATTCTAATTATTATATTCATCTTAAAATCATTTTGTTGTAGCTTTCATGAGTGATGTCTTATCTTTCCATTATCATTTTCTGTAAGGATATCCTATTTAGTAGAACATATTGAACTATTAATTGTTTTGTTATGATTTGAATATACACAGGCTCCTGAGTTGTATTCTAGATCCTCAGCTGGTACAACTGTTTTGCAAAGTGGTTAAGGACTTAGGAGGCAGAGCACAGCTGAATGGAATGGGTCATTTGGGAAGCATGTCTTTGAGTATTTTGGGTGGTTGCTAGTCCCTCACTCTCTGCCTCATTCCTATCATGGTGTCAGGAGCCATGACCACATGCTCCCACCGACACAATGTTATGCTCTAATACCCATCTAGGACCAACAGAGCCAAGGGTTATGAGCCAAAATCTCTGAAAACCAGAGCCAAAGTGAAACCTTCCTGTGTGAGCTGTCACTGTTAGGTACTCTGTTCCAGTTATGAAAAGCCTGACACATCTTCTATTACTTTTGTCAAACCATTAGACATATAGAAACAGTTAGACATAAGAACCTTGTGTACTACCAGGGGATCAGAAGAACCCAAGGAAGCAAGAGTAAAATAAATGGACCATTTGAGCACAGTACCATCGGAATCAGGCAGGGTAAAGATTTCAAGGAGGGTTAAATATCAAGTAACAGTAAGGATAAGAAAGAAGGTAACAAGCCAAGGAAAAACTTCACTGGCACTTTGGGTTTGGTGAACAGACAAAGAAATGACCATGGCTCTGTACATGGGTTTGGTGCCTGAAAAACCAGGTAAAGTGACCTCTTCTCAGCATAGATCCGGGTTTCAAAGTTCACTTATGGCCCATATGGTATATATGTAATATCCCATCCATCTGTATCTCCATGAGTTCCACAAAAGCTATGGATATGTTCTCAGCCAGTTTCAGATGTATCCTGAGGTAGAAGCATCTTTAGATGTAGCTCCTTAAAGGAATTCCTTCTGGAGTCTTAGATCCTTTGTCAAAAATATAACAATAGGAGGAGCGAAGATGGCGGCGACCTACACTGACGCATTCTGAACGCGGGGAAAAAAGAGCCATAAAAAACACAGAGTTATTGGGCACTGTGCAAAAACCGGAGGGGCTAGGACCCCCCCCCCCCGGGAACACTCACAGCTCCCAAGGGACTGTTAAAAGTCCCAGGGCAAGGCTCTCCCCATCTCTCACAGACACGGAGGCCACTAAACGCGAGATTCGGAAACTCCCATTTGGTGAGGAGCCTGGTAAGATCGATCCCAACTTACAGCAGGCAGAATCAGGGTCCATTTGGCCATAGATCGCTGTCCTATTGGGCTCCCCACACATCAGGTTGAACTTATACCCACTTAGAAAAGGTTGCGAGATAGTGGAAGGCTTAGCAAGGAACAAACAGGGGGCTCAGTGGGTGGTCCGCAGCCGCTTGTGAAGCGGAGGGCGGGAGGTTCCGAGAGAGCGCGGGAAGCTAGGAACACAAAAGCAGGTGGGAGGGGCCAAATCTCGCACATTCACTATAGCGCAGCTGGGGAGAGAGCACAGCTGGCAGGGACAAATCCCCGCCAGTCCACGGCAGGTCATCTGGGGAGAGAGACAGGCATGGGTGGGGCCAGGGGTCCGTGCACCCACAGCGGAGCTGCTGGGACGAGAGGTGCACTCAGGCAGCCTGAGGATCCGGGGCTTGGGGTACCCACGGGACCCGTGGCAGCGCAGACAGGAAGGAAATCAGGCACAGGGTCCAGCCCTGTGGTGAGAAGACTAGAGAGAAACCAGAAATCGGGACCATAGCTGTATCCTGGAAAATCCAGACATATCAGGTGTGGAGCCAGACCCTGTCAGCCTCCGGGACGACAAACAAAGCCCACAGAATCTGTGCCTGGGCAAACAGGCCCATACCATCAGAACCATTACAGGCTGATAACTCAGAGTGCAACATAGAGAAGTCTGAATTGGGAGCAGTGAAACAATCCTGGTCCATTACTCACAACCTGGGAATAGGCTGCACCAGATCACAGTGCCTCTGGCCATTAAAACCACAGTGACCTTGAAATCCCCCTGTAAGCAATGACAGATAGCCAAATAACTCGTCCCCTGCACCAAATCATCCACTGTGGTTCCAAGCACAGAAAACAGACAGCTAAATGCATCCAATGGCGAAAGGTCAAAAAAAAAAAAAATAGAAATCAAGGAATTATGACTCCAACAAAGCAGAACCACCCTAGCTCATCCAATTCGGATGACCACACACCAACAGAAACACATGAAAACATTGACAATTCTGCAGTATGGAAAGTGATAGAGTCCCTGCAAGAAGAACTTAAATCTATGAAGGAATTCAAAGAAGCCACAATTCTACAAATCAAAACAAGGAATAACACCATTAAAGAGCTCCAAGCCAAGGTGACAGAGCTTGAACAGGAAAAGGAAAAAGCCATGAAAGATTTTCATACAAAAACAAGCAAGCTGGAGAAGGAAATGTACAAAACGAACAAAACCATACAAGACATGAAAATAGAAATAGAAACAATAAAGAAAACACAGTCAGAGTTAAAAGAGGAAGTGGAGAACCAAGGGAAGAGAACAGGAACTACGGATGTGAGTATCAACAATAGGATGCAAGAGATGGAAGACAGGATCTCAGGCATGGAAGATTCAGTGGAAGAAATCAGTACAACATCCAAAGAAAATGAGAAGGCTAAAAAATCTCTCAACCACAACATCCAAGAAATCAAGGACTCATTGAAAAGACGGAACCTAAGAATTATAGGTATAGAGGAAAGAGAGGACTCCCGACTCCAAGGTCCAGGAAATATCTTCAACAAAATCATAGAGGAAAACTTCCCAAACCTGAAAAAAGAGATGCCAATAAAAATCCAAGAGGCATACAGAACACCAAACAGATTAGACCAGAAAAGAAACTCCTCTCGCCACATAATAATTGAAACCCCAAATGTACAGAACAAAGAAAGAATATTAAAAGCTGTAAGAGAAAAAGGTCAAGTCACATACAATGGCAGACCCATCAGAATTACACCTGACTTCTCCCCAGAAACGATAAAAGCTAGAAGGGCCTGGTCAGATATACTACAAGTCCTAAGAGATCATAGATGCCCAGCCAGACTACTTTACCCAGCAAAACTCTCTATCAACATAGATGGAGAAAACAAGATATTCCATGACAAAATCAAATTTAAACAATATCTACCCACAAACCCAGCCCTACAGAAAATCCTAGAAGGAAAATCCCAACCCAGAGAAGAAAACTCCACCCAAGAAAACAAAGGGAATAGAAAACCCATCAGCAACTAAACCAAAAGAGGAACAGGACCACCACCTATACCAAACTAATGGGAAATAACAACCCCAGGTCACTAATATCCATCAACATCAATGGACTCAACTCCCCAATAAAAAGACATAGGTTTACAGAGTGGATCCGCAAGCAAGACCCTTCCTTATGCTGTATACAAGAGACACATCTAACTACAAAAGATAGACACTGCCTCAGAGTAAAGGGCTGGGAAAAGGTTTTCCAAGCAAATGGACCCAGGAAGCAAGCTGGAGTAGCCATCCTAATATCAAACAAAACAGATTTCCAACTGAAGTTAATGAAGAAAGACAAAGAAGGGCACTATATACTCATTAAAGGGAATATTCATCAAGAGGAAATTTCAATACTGAACATCTATGCCCCAAATACAAAGGCACCTACTTTCGTAAAAGAAACACTTCTAAAACTTAAAGCGCACGTCAATCACAACACATTAGTAGTGGGAGACTTCAACACCCCACTCACAACAAAGGACAGATCATCAAGACAGAAGACAAACAGAGAAATATTGAGTCTAACAGAGATCATGAACCAAATGGACCTAACAGATATCTACAGAACGTTTCACCCAAACACAAAGGAATACACCTTTTTCTCAGCACCCCACGGAACCTTCTCCAAAATCGACCACATAATTGGTCACAAAGATAGTCTCAGTAGATACAAGAAAATTGAAATAACACCTTGTATCTTATCAGACCACCACGGAATAAAGCTGGTCTTCAACAGTAAAAGAATCAACAGAAAGCCTACACACACATGGAAATTGAACAGCTCCTTACTGGATGACCACTGGGTCAGGGAAGAAATAAGGAAGGAAATCAAAGACTTCTTAAAATCCAACGACAATGAAGACACAACATACCCAAACCTATGGGGTACATTGAAAGCTGTGCTACGAGGAAAGTTCATAGCACTAAGTGCTTTCAAAAAGAAAATTGTAACAGCTCGTATTAGTGAACTAACAGCTAAGCTGGGTGAATTGGAAAAAAAAGAAACAAACACTCCCAAGAAGAGCAGAAGACAGGAAATCATCAAACTTAGAGCTGAAATCAACAACTTAGAATCAAAAAGAACTATACAAAGAATCAATGAAACCAAGAGTTGGTTCTTTGAGAAAATCAACAAAATAGACCCCTAGCCAAATTAACTAAAAGGCAAAGGGAAAGAACACAAATCAACAAAATCAGAAATGAAAAGGGAGAAATAACAACAGACATTGAGGAGATCCAGAAAATATTCGGACATTACTTTAAAAATCTATATTCCACTAAATTTGAAAACCTAAGCGAAATGGACAATTTCCTCGATAAATTCCACCTACCAAAACTAAATCAAAATCAGATTAACAGCTTAAACAGCCCAATAACACCTAAGGAAATAGAAACAGTCATTAATAATCTCCCAACCAAAAAAAGCCCAGGGCCAGATGGCTTTAGCACGGAATTCTACCGGACCTTCAAAGAGGAACTAACACCATTACTTTTCAAACTCTTCCACCACATAGAAACAGAAAGATCACTGCCAAACTCATTCTATGAGGCCACTGTCATTCTGATTCCTAAACCACACAAAGACCCAACAAAGAAAGGGAACTTCAGACCAATCTCCCTCATGAACATAGATGCAAAAATACTTAATAAAATACTAGCAAACCGAATTGAAGAACACATCAAAAGTATCATACACCATGATCAAGTAGGCTTCATCCCTGGAATGCAGGGATGGTTCAATATACGAAAGTCTATCAATGTAATTCACCACATAAACAAGATGAAAGAAAAAAACCACATGATAATCTCGCTAGATGCAGAAAAAGCATTTGACAAAATCCAACACCCCTTCATGCTAAAAGTTCTGGAGAGAACGGGCATACAAGGACCATACCTAGAAATAATAAAGGCAATATACAGCAAGCCAGTAGCCAACATCAAATTAAATGGAGAGAAGCTTGAAGCATTTCCTCTAAACTCAGGGACAAGACAAGGATGTCCACTTTCACCATATCTCTTCAATATAGTACTTGAAGTCCTTGCTAGAGCAATAAGACAACTAAAGGAGATCAAAGGGATAAAAATTGGAAATGAAGAAGTCAAATTATCCCTATTCACAGATGATATGTTAGTATACATAAGCGACCCCAAAAATTCCACCAAAGAACTCTTACAGCTGATAAACAACTTCAGCAAGGTGGCTGGATACAAAATTAACTCAAAAAAATCAGAAGCCAGATGTCCCTCAACTGAAGAATGGATTAAAAAATTGTGGTACATCTATACAATGGAATATTACTCAGCTATCAGAAACAATGAAATCATGCAATTTGCAACCAAATGGATGGATCTAGAGGAGCTCATCCTGAGTGAGCTAACCCAGTCTCAGAAGGATGCACATGGCATCTATTCACTTATAGTAGGATTTTAACTATATCGTACAGGATATCTGTACTACAACCAACACATCAAAAGGAACAAGGACATAATTTTTTTTTAATCTTTTTCTTTTTCCTTGTTTTTTTCTTTTTTCTTTTTCCTTTTCCCTTCTCTTTTTCCTCTTTTTTTGTTGATATTCTTTGTTTTTGTGGGTTTGTGTGTTTGTTGGTCTTTTTTTTAGTATTCCCCCAGTAGCAATGAGACACCAGTCACTGGCAGTACTGCCTCTTAAGCCCCCGGTGAATGAAGAGGCTCTTGGCCCTCATATGACTCCTGATCTGTGGTGAGGGACTGTTAGGCAGAGACACTCCACCCCAGAGGAACAAGACGGAAGGGTCAGGGGGTAGAGCATGGGAGGGTGGGGCTGGGAAGCGGGAAAAGAGGACAATATGATAAGGATGTAACCTGAAGCAACAAACAAATAAATTTATTAACTAAAAAAAAAAAAGAGAAAAAAAAAGGCAGGGGGCAGGGCTGAAACACTGTGAATGGAACAGAGGATACAGCCATTCGGCCTGGATTTGCAGTCCTCCAGGTGTAGAGAAGACGTGGAGCTAAGGTAAAATACAAGAGAATTGTGGTATTGGCACATGCCTTTGACTTCAGCGGAGACGGGGGGGGGGGGCACCTTAGAGTTGGTGGTCTTATGTACTCTGGAGTCATATGGAGCGGGGTGGTGAGGGTGCATACTCTTGGTCCCACCATTCAAGAAGAGTACACCCTTGGTCCCAGCTCCCAGCACACTGGAGACAGAAAGAGGAAGATCCCGGAGCTCAGGGTCAGCCTGATGCAGGGTAAACTCTAAATAGAGAAAGACTTCGATTCAGGAGTGGTGGAACCCATCTTTGATCCCTTCAGATGAGAAACACAGGTCCCTGTTCCCAATAATTAGAGTTCAGAGACACACACATGGGATTTGGAGGGACCTAGGTTTGGAGGCTACTTACAAAAGGCCTTCTCGATGCAGGCAGATTGTCCTTTGGGATCTCAAAATATATACACTAGAGCTGGTTTAGCTCCAAGGTGACAGAATGATTTCTACTTTAACCCGGATTGAAAGATAACGCTTTGTATGTTGTCAGAAGGCCAAATTTGCTTCAGGAGAAGTACTACGTAGCCCCCCCCCATCCCCCCCCAGAAAAAAAAAAGAGGGCAATTGTCCTAGGGTTGGGATTGGGGCAGGGCTCTGTTCTTATCGTTCCAGGAGAATCGAAGTGTCCATTACGGGAGCCTGGGGATGGCGGACAGCGGAATCCTCAGCAGAGAGCAGAATCAGGCACCAAGGAGGATGAGTGACCCAGTTGATTCTGCCTGGCAGACTTCCTCAATAGCTGTCTCCATCGGGGGCCTGCAACCACCACTGCAATCCAATGTCGCTGGGACCATTCAGCTCTACACAATGCCCCGGCCGGAACCTCAGTGAAGCCTGCAAGATCAACTTCTGCCTACAAACCCCTTAGGTCATCTAAACAGCTGAGAACAGAAGGACTGAACATAAAAGGATTGTACTAACATTTTTAATCATTTTTCCCATTTGGGTTGGGGCCCCAAACAGGTCTACTACGACCCAAATCAGCAGGAAGTCACTTTAAGAGAGCGACGTCCCATGCCCAGAGGGTGGGGAGGGTGTTTCTCCGCCCTTCTTTTTGGTTATTTGAAGGATAACTGAAAACTCTGTTATGTAGGGGAAGAGACTACAAGCTGATAAATGGTCCTGTCTTAATG
>CAJQZJ010030458.1:0-15672 GCA_907164525.1 Lophiomys imhausi | reverse complement strand
ATTTCTTTCTCAACCCATTTATCTTTTGTATGAAAAAAGGGCTTCTGGTTTATTTTTTGAATTGACTTTGTATCCAGCCACCTTGCTGAAGGTGTTTACCAGTTGTAGTAGTTCTCTGGTGGAATTTTTGAGGTTACTTATGTATACTATCATATCATCTGTGAATAGGGATAATTTAATTCTTCCTTTCTCATATGTATCCCCTTGATCTCCTTTAGTTGTCTTATTGCTTTAGCTAGAACAGAAGTACTATGTTGAAGAGATATGGGGAAAGTGGACATCCTTATCTTGTCCCTGAGTTTAGAGGAAATGCTTTAAGTTTCTCTCCATTTAATTTGATGCTAGCTACCTGCTTGCTGTATATTGCCTTTACTATTTCTAGGTATGGTACTTATGTGCCAGCTCTCTCCAGGAATTTTAGCATGAAGAGGTGCTAGATTTTGTCAAATGCTTTTTCAGCATCTAGCAAGATAATCGCGTGGGTTTTTTCTTTTTTTTTTAAGTTTTATTTATGTATTTATTATGCATACAGTGTTCTGTCTGCAGGTATGCCTGCAGGCTAAAGGAGAGCACCAGATTTCATTATGGATTGTTGGGAGCCACCATGTGGTTGCTGGGAATTGAACTCAGGACCTCTAGAAGAGCATTCAGTGCTCTTAACTGCTGAGCCATCTCTCTAGCCCAGGTTTTTTCTTTCAGCTTGTTTATATGGTGGATTATGTTGATGGATTTTCATATCTTGAGCCACCCCTGCATTCCTGGATGAAGCCTACTTGGTGATATTGTATGATACTTTTGATGTATTCTTGGATTCGGTTTGCAAGTAATTTATTATGTATTTTTTGCATCCATGTTCATAAGGGAAATTGGTCTAAGTTCTCTTTCTTTGTCGGATCTTTGTGTAGTTTAGGTGTCAGAATGATTGTGGCCTTGTAGAATGAGATTGGCAGTGTTTCTTCTGTTTCTATTTTGTGGAAGAGTTTGAAGAGTATTGGTATTAGCTCTTCTTTGAAGGTCTGGTAGAATTCTGTGTTGAAACCATCTGGCCCTGGGCTTTTTTTGGTTGAGAGACTTTTAATTATTGTTTCTATTCCCTTAGTGGTTATAGGACTGTTTAATTTGTTAACCTGATTTTGATTTAACTTTGGTAGGTGGAATCTATCAAGAAAATTGTCCATTTTGGTTAGGTTTTCAAATTTTGTGGAGTATAGGTTTTTGAATAAAGACCTAAAGATTCTCTGGATTTCTTCAATGTCTGTTTTTATTTCTCCCTTTTCATTTCTTTTTTGTTGATTTGGGTATTTTCCCTCTGCCGTCTCATTAGTTTGGTTAAGGGTTTGTCTCTTTTGTTGATTTTCTCAAAAAGCCAACTCTTGCTTTCATTGATTCTCTGAATTGTTTGTTTTGATTCTATGTTGTTGATTTCAGCTCTAAGTTTGATGATTTCTTGCCTTCTCCTCTTGGGAATGTTTGCTTCTTTTTATTCTAGCTCTTCCAATTCTGCTCTTAAGTTGCTAATATGAGTTGTCACAATTTTCTTTTTGAAGGCACATAGTGCTGCGAATGTTCCTTGTGGCACTGCTTTCATTGTATCCAATAGGTGTGAGTATGTTGTCCCTTCATTTTGTTGGATTTTAGTAAGTTTTTGATTTCCTTCTTTATTTGTTCTATGACCCAATATTCGTTGAGTAGAGAATTGTTCCATTTCCATGAATGTGTAGGCTTTTTATTATTTCTGTTATTGTTGAAGTTCAGTTTTAATCCATTGTGGTCTGATAAGATAAAAGGGGTTATTTCAATTTTCTTCTGTCTGTTGAGGCTTGCTTTGTGTCCAACTATATGGTTGATTTTGGAGAAGGTTCAGTGAGGTGCTGAAAAGAAGGTGAATTCTTTTGTGTTTGGGTGAAATGTTCTTTAGTTATCTGCTAGGACCATTTGATTCATGACCACTGTTAGTCTCATTATTTCTCTGCTTGGTTTCTGTCTCTATGACCTGTCCATTTGTGTGAATGGGGTGTTGAAGTTTCCCACTATTGTTGTATGGGGATCGATGTGTGGTTTAAGTTTTAGAAGAGTTTCTTTAACAGATGTGGGTGCCCTTTTATTTGGGGCATAGATATTCAGTATTGAGATGTCATAATGATGAATTTTTCATTAACAAGTATGTGGTGCCCTTCCCTATCTTTTTTGATTAATTTGAATTGAAAGTCTATTTTATTAATATTAGGATGGCTACTTCAGATTCCTTCCTGGGACCATTTGCTTGGAAAACCTTTTGCCAGCTCTTTACTGTGAGGTAGAGTCTATCTTTGCTAGTGAGATATGTTTCTTGCATGCAGCAAAATGATGGGTCTTGTTTATGGATCCATTCTCCAAGCCTGTATCTTTTTATTGGGGAGATGAGTCCATTGATGTTGAGGGATATTAATGACTGTAAGTTGTTATTTCATGTTATTTTGATGTAGGTGGTGGTTATGTGTTTCTATTGCTTTAGTTGCAGCAGAGTTTTTTGTTTCCTTTGTTTTTCTGTGTGTCGTTATCTTCTCTGGGTTGGAATTTTCCTTCTAGGATCTTCTGTAGAGTTGGATTTGTGATTAGACATTGTTTAAATTTGGCTTTGTCATGGAATATCTTTTTTCCTCCATCTATGTTGATAGAATGCTTTACTTTCTAAAGTAGTCTGTGCTGACACCTATGGTGTCTTAGTGCTTGTAGGACATCTGCCCAGGCCCTTCTGGCTTTTAAAGTTTCTGATGAGAGAAGTCAGGTGTAATACTTATGGGTCTGCCATTATAAATTACTTGACCTTTTTGTCTTATGACTTTTAATATTCTTTCTTTGTTCTGTACATTTGGAGTTTTAATTATTATGTGGCAAGAGGAATTACTTTTCTGGTCTAATCTGCTTGGAGTTCTGCATGCCTCTTGAAATTTTATTGGCATCTCCTTCTTTAAGTTTGGAAAATTTTCTTCCTGATTTGTTTGAAGATGTTTCTTGGACCTTGGAGTCGAGAGTCTTCTCTCTCATGTATGTCTATAATTCCAAAGGTCTGTCGTTTTCATTGAGTTCTTGATTTCTTGGATGTTGTTGGTGAGGACTTTTTTAAGATTTCTCATTTTCTTTGGTTGTTGTACTGATTTCTTCAATCTAATCTTCCACACCTGAGATTCTGTCTTCTATCTCTTGTATCCTATTAGTGATACTCATGTCTGTTATTCCTGTTCTCTTTCCTTGGTTTTCCACCTCCAGGATTGTCTCTGTGTTTTCTTTATTGTTTTCATTTCCAATTTCAAGTCTTGAACGCTTTTATATGTTTTAAATATTTCCTACTTCAAGTTAAGTATCTTTGTCTGTCAATCTTTCAAATCTTTCACAGCCTTGTCTCTTTCCCATTCATATTTGGCTGATTTCCCTTGGAGGTTTTTAATGGTATTCTCCATTTCTTTCATTTGTAAAATTGAGGATTCTTTAAATTCTTTCAGGGATTTAATTCCTTCTTTTAAGGACTGTCACTTTCCAAAGTATAGATTTTTCATCATTTTCATGTGTTTCAGCTGTGGTAGGATGGTCAGGAATTGTTGTACTAGTATAGATGAATTTTGTTGGAGTCATATTTTTATTTATTTATTTATTTATTTTTTCGAGGGGTTCATTATTTTTTTAATAATTTATTTTTTATTTCTTCAAGTTACATCTCAATCACAATTCCCTCCCTACTCCCCATCAAGTCCCACCCTTCCACCCTCTTCCCCCTCAACCCCCACCCTCTACACTTTTTTTTTTTAGTTTAAGGTATATCTTTTTTCCCCCAACAGCTCCCCCTTTCAGTCCAACAAATGGTTCTTTCTCTTATAACAATAAATACAATACAAAACAACAGAAATAAATACTGGCAAGCCTATCTCTTGGCAAGAAAAACCCCTTGCTTCAACTGTAGACAGAATGCTGTCCAAAAAGGACAAAACTTGGAAGCAGGTAAGTCGACAGCCTAGCTCTGCCAATACAGGGTAGGCAAGTCCTTCATAATTCCTGCTCTACAATCAATGTCTGTCAGAGAAACGGGGCTAAACGGCTGAAGATTGATGGAGAGAAAATGGGAACTGTCCAGGCAGCCACTGGTATGTCATTTCTTAGTGTTGGAAGCTGCGGGCCCTGCACTTCCTATATAATCAGATATATTTATCCCTCTCAGGTCTCTGAGGTGGTTGAAGAATAGATAGCTAGAGTCTCATAGTTAAATTTTGAGTGGATTAGGAATCAAGAGGGTGTTCTGGATCTAAGAAGATGTTTTTAAAATTGTGATGCAAGTTAGTATGAAAGCTGAGTTAGATATAGAACTTTAAACTCATGGAGATGGTTAGATAGTAGAATGTTAAAGTCAGGTGCCAAATACATATGGACTGGACATTGGGAATGTATGCTAAGCCATATAACTCTCATAATTGGAGTCATTTTTATCTGACATTTGTCAACTCTGTTCTTTTGCTGGCCTTTAGTCATCTGGTTGTTCTTAGTTGTTTTTTCCTGTTGCCTTCTAGGCTTGGTTCTAAGAAGGGAGCTTTGTTGTAAAGGCTGTATAACTTGGTAAGCTGTAGCTCTCCACAGGCTGGATGGGGCCGTGTGTGGGGACTGGTTCTGAGTGTGTTCCCAGAGCTCACCCCTTCCTGTTGTGTCTCAACTGGGAACTCAGGTCAGAGTTTGGAATTGGATGAGTTATTCCTATCTACAGATTCCTGAGATCCAGCTGGTGTTCTTAGTGATGTTGGTGCGGGTTGGTAGGGCACAGACTGTAGGCTAGAGCTACAGCTCCCCTGCTAGTTATGTGTCTGGACCATTGATCTTGTTCCTTCCAAGCTGCTCTCAGGAGGTTCTCAGGCTCAATTTGTGCCTTATAGCCAGAGGCACTGTGATCTGGTACAGTCCATATCACCCAGGGAGTGAGCAGTGGTCAGGGGTTGTTTCACTGCTCCTGAGTCAGAGCTCTCTCTGTTGTTGCCTGGGTATTCAGCTTATGGACAAGGCAGGTACCATCAGGGAGTTCTGATGTGGAATTCACACCCTTTTCACAGCACTTGGATTTGGGGAAGCCCAGCTGCCTATTCCCAGCCTGTCTAACCTGACTCACCGACGTGGCTTCTGGCAGTTTCCCTCTTGCTAGGGTGTCAGAACTGTGGTTGTGGTCCTTCCACACTCTTCTCCGGGTGGTGGTGGGGGGGGGGGGGGTTGTTTCAGGATCAACCTGTGCCTCTCTGGCAGAAGCTCTTTGGTTGGTGCGGCCCACCTAATCAGGCAGTAGGCAATAGTTCAGAACTGCTTACTACTACAGATCAAGCTCTAGATGCTATAGAATGAGACAGTAGACTGAGAGCCCTGCCAAAGTGGGTGAGGGCAGGGAGTTGCAATATGGGGTTCACAAAACAAGCTTCTACAGCACTTGGACTCAGGAGGGATCTCAGCTGCCTTTTCCCTGTCAGAGGCACTGTGTTCCAGAGTAGCCTCTCTGGGTTGGCGAGGCTTCTAACAGGTTTCTATAGGTAGGGTGTCAGGACTGTGGGTATGGACCTCACATGCTACACTTGGTTGGGGGTGGGGGGGGCGTTCCCAGTTCCCAGGATCAGCTTGTGCCTCACTGTCATAAGTTCTGTGGTCTGGCACCACCTGCCCCCTGGGGCAGCTTACCACAGTCCAGGAACATCTCACTGCTCTGGGTGGAGATCTAAGTGCCCTGAACTGAGGCTGTAGACTGAGTGCCCTGCTGAAGTTAGCATGGACACAGAGTTCCATTATGGAGTTCATTCAGCATATTTCAGTCGCCTTTTCCCTGCCTGAATCACAGTGCACCAGAGCAGCCTACCTGGGTCAGCCAGGGCTTCCACCAGATGCCCTGTAGCTAGGGTATCAGGACTATGGCTATGGTCCTTCCAATCAACTCTCAGAAGAGTCTTAGAGCCAGTCTGTACCTCTCAGTTTGAAACTCTGTGAACTGGTGCAGTCAGGGCTCTGGTCTGAGGCTTAGATGCTGTGCCCCTGATGCACTGGGGAGAGACAAGCCTAGAGGACTGTCAGAGGTGGATGGGGGCAGGGAGTTCCAATATGTAGTCTATATCCTGCCCACAGTGTGCTTGGGCTCAGGGAAGCTCAGAGCCTGCCAGACACTGTCATGCTGCATATCCCAAGGAGTATCGCCCTCTGACTTACAGTCATGGCTCCGCAGGCCTTCTGGGTGTCAGAATGCCTGCACGGATGCTGCAGACTCAGGAAAATGAGGAGGTCCTCTAAAGGTTGAAACTGCCAGCTGTCGTCCTGAAATGATCCATTCTGCCATCTCATCCACTGTGGCGAGGAGTGCAGTCTCCTGGCAGAAAGCGCTCTGTGTCCCTTGTGTAGTGACTCCCATTCCTCCAGTGCCTGTATTTTCAGTACCCAGTTCTTTATTGTTCCTGGCAAGCCCAGAAAGACTTGAACTTCACAAACTGTCAGTCAGCAGGAGTATATCTCTGTAGTTGTCCAATAGGTCTTCCTGATGATCCAAATGTGTCTGACCTGATTGCTGCCATCTTGCCCCCCATCCTCAAACTTTTTTGTTTTCATTTTATTGATATGTTCAATTATTTTTAACATTTTTATTTTTAATATGATTACATATTTTATTTTTTAAAACTTCAAAAGTAGGAAATAAAAAATGTATTTTAAATTATTCTTAATCTTAATAGCTTCACTGTTAAGAATTTCAATACTATTTCAAGTTCTCTTAGTTTTGTACCAAAATTTAGAAGAGGTCACAAATATTTTAAATATCTTTTATGTTTTTAATTTTTGCATTAAGTGATGGTATTACTTATCTTCAATGGATATGGCCACAAAAATACTTAATTTCATTGACATTTAGTTTAGTTTTAAAGGAACAAAATAAGAGATTCTGCACAACCTTTTTTCATTTGAAACCTTTTAAAATATATTTTTGCTATGTTTTCCCCTCTTCCAACTTCTTCCAGATACCCTTCACCTCTCTCCACATGGTCTTTCTCTTTCTTTTTCAAAACAAAATGAAAACAAAACAAACAAAATCAAAACCAAAACACACAATCAATAAGATAAAATATCCCAAAGCAAATGAAACTGAACTAAAAGAAAAAAGGAGTTCCTTTGTGTTGACCCACCACTCCTGGGCAGGGGGCCTCCCTTACTTGTGTTTAGTGTATCCAGTGACACTAAACTGGAGATAAAATTTTTCCTGTTGCTAGTGAATATCAATTACAGATAGCTTCTTGGTTTAGGGCATTTAACACTGAGACCCTTTCTTCTCTCCATGCTGAGGCCCAGTCTAGCTTGAACTTTGTAAGACCTTGTGGTTGTTGTCATAGTTTTTGTGTGCTCACATGTGCATCAGTCCTATTTTGTTTGTCTGGATGACAAATTACACTTTACAGGTGGTTGTTAATTCACATGAGCATCCCTGAAAATCCATTGGGATCATCCTAGAGCCATAAAAGGGAAAAACTAACATGCCCATATGCTTCCCAAAGTCATTCAGATTTTCTGCATTCTCAATTAAATTATCTAGATCTTTTGGCAGTTACAGAAGGGAGTTTCCAAGCCTCCTATAGTTTCCTCTACTTAGATTTGTTGGCTGTCCACATGTAACATGTTGTTGTTTTTGTTTTGTTTTGTTTTCATTACTTTATTTATTTGTTTATGTCACATTCCAATCACAACCTCCCTCCTTCTTCTCCTCCCAGTCTCACACTCCCACCCACTAACCCAATACCTCCCCCAGCACCTAGGTACTAACTCACTCTGGCACATCAAATTACATCAGGACCATGTTCCTCCTCTTCCACTGAGGCAAGACAAGGCAGCTCTGCTAGGAAAATGGGATCCAGAGGGAGGCAACAGAATACAAGTCAGAGATAGTCCTTGCTCCAATTTTAGGGGATCCACTTGATGACCAAGCAGTCCATCAGCTTCATATGTGTAGTGGGCCTAGGACCAACCCATAAGACTCTCTTATCAGATACCTTACTGTCATATTTGCTATGCTTCGATGGTGAATTTTCTCATCATATTTCACTTTGGCTGTGTTCAAGTCCTTTTTTTTTATTAAATACTTTATTTTTTTTTCTTCAAGTTACATCTCAGTAACAAACCCCTCCCTATTCCCCCTTCCTATCCCGCTCTTCCACCCTCTTCCCTCCAGAAGTTTCCCCTTTCAGTCCAACAGCTGGTTCCTTCTCTTATAACAGTATTATACAAAACAATAGATATAAATATGCCACATTTATGAGAGTTAAATGGCCCAGTATACCTTCCCAATGTCCAGTTTATACATATTTGGCCCTGACTTTAACGTTCTACTATCTAACCAACTCCACGAGTTTAAAGGTCTATATGTGACTCAACATTCATACTATCTTGCAACACAATTTTAAGAGTATCTTCTTAGATCTATAATACCCTCTTGATTCCTAAACAGTTCAAAATTTAACTATGAGACTCTAGCTGTCTATTCTTCAACCACCTCAGAGACCTGAGAGGGATAAATATATTTGCTTATATAGGAAGTGCAGAGCCTGCAGCTTCCAAAACTAAGAAAGAACATACCAATGACTGCCTGGACAGTTCCCATTTTCTCTCCATACATTCCAGCATCAATCTTCAGCCTTTGGGTCCTGTTTCTCTGACAGACATTTGTTGTAGAGTCCTTTTTTAATGAGTACCTAATGTATGCTACTGAAACTGCATTCATTTGCTGGGTTTGCCATTCTTTTCATTCCTTTCACTTGTAATTTCCCTATAGTTTTACTTTGAAGTTTATTGCCCTGAAGACATGTATTTCTTTTCCACTCACTTTGCTGATGCTGAAGATGTACATTTAAAGTGGGTTCATTATTACATTTTATTTTTGCAATAGTTTGTATTACATCCATCTGAGCAGGCTAAAAAACATTTATAGTTAATTCCAGTGTATGATCTAGAACTTCATGTATTTATGCATTTTGTTTTTTTTTTTCCTTTGTTTTTGAGACAGGATCTTGCTATGTAGCCCAGAATTTCCTCAAACTCTCTAACTTCTTCCCTTAGTCTTCCAAATGCTGGGATAATGGACATAAAAATGTACCAAAATAGTTATGATCCTACAATTCTTTTTATCTGGCTTATTGAGAGTGATAATAACACTCATTTTCTTTTCCTCACTTGTTTTCAGTACATCACCTTGTAAAAGTTTTCAGTATTTTTCCTGAGAATTTGTGTGTGTGTGTGTGTGTGTGTGTGTGTGTGAGAGAGAGAGAGAGAGAGAGAGAGAGAGAGAGAGAGAGAGAGAGCACACATGGGTGCAGACAATATTGAAGGTGAGAAGATGTTGGATGTCCTAGAGCTGGAGTTACAGGGGGCGATGAGTCATGTGACATGGGTTTTGTGAGCCAATCTCAGGAAGATCAGCAAATGCTCTTCACCACTGACCCAACTATCTTGGTCTTCAGACTTTTTATTGCTAAGATGAAACATCATGACAGAAAGGAACTTGGGAAAAGAAGGTTTGCTTCACCTTACCAACTCTGAGGTCACATCCCTTTATTGAGAAAGGCAGAGCAATAACTCAAGTAAGATAGGAAAGAAGGAAAATTGAAGAAAAGAGCTGATTTAGGGGCAATGGAGGAGTGCTGCTTTTGGCTCAATTATTTTGGATTGCTCAGTTTGCTTTTTTACCTTATCAAGACAACGTGCCCAGGAGTGACACCATCTACAATGGGCCTGGCCCTCTCACATCAATCATTAATCAAGATAATATTTAGCAGACTTGTCTGTTGACAAGTGTTGGAGAGGAGTTAAGTTTCCCTCATCTCTGATGATTCTAGCTAGTGTAAAGTTAATATAAAACATAGCCAGGATGTTGTCTATTAAAAAATACTAGTGAAAATGTCATGTTATTATTGTCATCTATTCAAACATTACTGAATTACTTAACAGAATATTTAGGCATTAAATAGTTACTTATGTTTGAGTAAAATAATTAGAAAGATATAATTTGGCTATATTTCATATTTGTTTTCTACATTGTTTGTCTATAGATACCATATTATTTGGTGCTGCTTAACTATATAGTATGAAAAATATCTGATGTTGTTATCTTGATTTTTACTTATTTAAATATGTCTTTATTTCACCTCTAAAATGTGCATGCAATGTATTCCAGCACAAATTACATATAATTATATACTCAGTTTTACTTGAATTGCTGATTTCTATTAATACACAACATATGGGTAACTATATCTGCTTTTCCTCTACATTTGTTTATTGTTATATTCAGTTGTTAGTCTATGTTATTCACAGAGAGCTTGTGATTATCACATTGATCTTGGAATTCTAACACTCAGACTTTCTTCACTTATGAAAAATATTTAATTCATATTTTTATTTATTCAGCTTTAACCTTTTCTTTTTCCTACTCTAAAGAGAATTACTTGGATAACATCTAAATTGATATTTTTCCTAGATAGTAAGGCCTTATAATTTTACTTCAATCTGTTGTTTTTTTTTTTTTTTTGACTTAGCAGACACTGTTTATCAAAATATTTTCTAGGATATAAGAATTTTCTTTTACTTATGGGAATTTATTGGTAATCATGTGGCAAGTTTCTCACTTTAGATAACATAGTTTTCATATAAGAAATTTTATTCTCCTACAGTTTTTTCTTAATATGAAATGTATTTTCATCCATTACCCTTCATGACCCTTTTTACTGAAGGTTCTTAAAAACATTTACAATAGTTCTGGGACATTGTTCTCTTCTCTTTCTGAATTCTGTCTCTACTTGTGGTCTATCTCTCTTGTCTGAGTGTACAGGCTCCAGCTTCTTCACAGAGAGTAATTTATTCTCATACTTTAAGCTTTGGATGACACAATAGGTTATTAAAGTATATGTTGGGGGATAATTTTGATTGTAGCTTTAGAATATTGTTATATTAGTAATGTTGACATTAAAAGCTCAATATCCTTTAAGAGGTAGGAGAATAACAATTGAATTTCCCTTTCACCCAAATTTTAAATTCCTACAGTTATAAATTAGTGTTGAAGCCTGGAAAATGAAACTTCTTTCATGTGTGCAGTTCAAATATTATTTCAGAGTTGTGCAAAGTTCATGAGCATTTATAAAATCCTTACACATCTTTAAGTCTGGATCTCTCTGTGTATATCTCTAGAATATGAGACTTCCAAGATGTAGCCTCAACACTTGAGTTCAATAAAGCTGCTTCATCCATGCTAGATTATTAGTTTGGATTATGACTGTACCGTATTTCATATGTTACAGAGTGTCCTCATGTAAAAAAGTTATATAATTGTGCTATTTCCTTTTTCATGGGTTATATCTCTCTAATTTCTACCTCGTTTCAGTTATTATCCATTTTCTTGTCTTGTTAAAAATATAAGGTAGGATGATTCTAATTAACTTGTTAGTGGGACTTGGTTTTCTGCTTCTCAGGTTTTCCTTTGCAAACTCCTTCATGGTTATTTGCAAAATGTTTGTGATCATCTATAAATAACTAAATTAGTATGAAGAAGGATTATAAAAATGGACAATATCAAGTCAAGCTTAGTGCATGATTCTTATGATGAGTTCTGTTTTCTCTTTATTTTTTGGGTAGTAGGAAAAGGTCAGAAACAATACAGAAAACAAAAGTAAGATACAGTAAACTCTACACAACAAATAACTACAAATTACACTTAAAATATCTATAGTTTATCAAATATAAAACAATTGGCCTATCATTTATGTTCTGTGAGTAGCTTGATTTTCAATAAATGTTCCAATCAATCTATCATACATAAAATATTTTGCTTTATGGTTCTATTATTCTTCAAGTATACTTTCTATGTTGGTGTAAAGACAGTAGAATTTACTGTATCTTACTTTTGTTTTCTATCCTGTCCACTCATAGTGTTCTTCAATGGTGTACATTATTAATATTGACAAGAATATAAACAAATATAAATCTGATGTATGTTGAACTTCAACTTTGAGGGTCTGATTGTCATAATTTCATACATTTTCATTGAATAAAAAATTCCCATAATATATCTGGCTGATGTTTTGTTACAAGGTTTAATAAATGGATATTAGAATTAACAACAATCTTATTGATATGTTAAATCAATATAAGACACTTATAATTACATAAATATATGTTATATGGAAATTAAAGCAATTAAAAATAAGGTTTATACTACTATTATATTTATTATATGTATTATTATTATCATTATGATTATTATTTATTATTATTATTCAGATTTTTGTTACCATTTTCTGGTTCACCTCTAAGTCATAATTTTTCTCTGTCTGCCTCTGACTTCATCTCTTACAGACAGCATGATCTATGTATGGATATTTTTATTGAAATATTTTTATTATGTGAATTTCACATCATGCAACCTGTTCCCTCTGATCTCTCACTTCCCCTCAGACCCACCCTGACCTTTGCAATCTAATCCAGCATAAAAAATAAAATCTCCAATACTAAGAAATGACAAACCAATGACTACCTGGACAGTTCCCATTTTCTCTCCATACATTCCAGCATCAGTCTTCAGCCTTTTGGTCCTGTTTCTCTGACAAACATTTATTGTAGAGCAGGGATTATGAAGGACTAACCTACCCTGTCTTGGCAGAGCTAGGCTGTCGACTTCCCTGCTACCAAGTTTTGTCCCTTTTGGACAGCAGTCTGTCTGCAGTTGAAGCAAGCACTTCCTATATAATCAGATATATTTATCCCTCTCAGCTCTCTGAGGTGGTTGAAGAATAGACAGTTTGAGTCTCATAGCTAAATTTTGAGTTGTTTAGGAATCAAGAGGGCGTTCTAGATCTAAGAAGATGGTTATAATAGTGATGCAATTTAGTATGAAAGCTAAGTCAGTTATAGAACTTTAAACACATGGAGATGGTTAGAAGGTAGAAGGTTAAAGTCAGGGGCCAAATATGTATGAACTGGACATTGGGAAGGTATACTGGGCCATTTAACTCTTATAAATGTGGCATATTTAATTCTGCTGTTTTGTATAGAATTTAATGTTATAAGAGAAAGAACCATTTGTTGGATTGAAAAGGGAAGCTGTTGGGGGGGAAGAGGGTGGAAGGGTGGGACAGGAAGGGGGAATAGGGAAGGGTTTGTGACTGAGATGTAACTTGAAGAAAAAAAAATAAAGTACTTATATAAACAAAATAAAATTATTACCAGAAAAAAATAATAAAATAAAATCTCATTGTGGAAGCTTCAGTGTGTCTCAGTGTGTCCCACAATATTCCCTTTTGTCCAAATATTTTGCTTTAAAATGTTCGTTGAAATGACTCCTTGGTGATGTATGAGGCCTCTGGTTTTGCTATTTTTGTCAGTACTGAAACCTCACTGGAACTCCTCTCAGATATGCTGTAACTATCCTGTGTCATGGAGATTCTGTAGTTTTGATTTGTGGAACTGGCCTCTTCTTGAACTTCGAGAGTTCATCCACCCTCAAACCCCCTTGCAGGACCAGTTCTACTATGGAAAGTTACAGGGCCTGCTCTCCCCAGTGCTGCAGCATGTGAGGGGCAGGAACAGCTCTCCTGTTCTTGTGACCCCCATCTGAGACAGATCTCCTGTTGGCCAATGGTGGTGAGGGCAAAAGGGAGGGGATCTCTCAATAACCAACACCACCACACAGTAGACAGAAGGCAGGGCTGGCTCTCCCACACTCACTCCCTCAGGGCTGGCTCACCCACAACCCTCATATCCAGGACCAGCTATAGTGTGCAACCCAGGCAAGGTGCAGGGCCTGCTCTCTAGAGTGCTGCAGCATGTGAGGGACAGGGACAGCTCTCTTGCTCTTGTGACTCCATCTGAGCAAGATCTTACCCCAGGACTGGGTCTCCACAACCTCACATCCAGGGCCAGGCAGTTTTTTCTAGTTTCTGGCTTGTTTCCTTCCTGGGATTCCATCTTGTGCTTGCCTGGTACTGGTCTGGTAGTCATTACAGGCTACCCCATGGTGCTTACATTGTGTTGTTATCCAGATTGCTTTTTTTCCAGGAATTTTAGGCTACTATTCATTCAGATGTTAATAGGTCAGAACACTGAATGTATATATAACCTCTTTCCTCTCTGTCACCTACTGACGCACATGTGAAATAGCAGCCATTTTTTTATTAAATACTTTATTTTTTTTCTTCAAGTTACATCTCAGTCACAAACCCTTCCCTATTCCCCCTTCCTGTCCCACCCTTCCACCCTCTTCCCCCCAACAGCTTCCCCTTTCAGTCCAACAAATGGTTCCTTCTCTTATAACAGTAAATACTATACAAAACAACAGAAATAAATATGCCACATTTATGAGAGTTAAATGGCCCAGTATACATTCCCAATGTCCAGTTCATACATATTTGGCCCCTGACTTTAACATTCTACCATCTAACTATCTCCATGAGTTTAAAGTTCTATAACTGACTCAGCTTTCATACTAACTTGCATCACTATTATAACCATCTTCTTAGATCTATAACACCCTCTTGATTCCTAAACAGTTCAAAATTTAACTATGAGACTCTAGCTGTCTATTCTTCAACCACCTCAGAGACCTGAGAGGGATAAATATATCTGATTATATAGGAAGTGCAGGGCCTGCAGCTTCCAAAACTAACATACCAGTGGCTGCCTGGACAGTTCCCATTTTCTCTCCATACATTCCAACATCAGTCTTCAGCCTTTTGGTCCTGTTTCTCTGACAGACATTTATTGTAGAGCAAGGATTATGAAGGACTTACCTACCCTGTCTTGGCAGAGCTAGGCTATTGACTTCCCTGCTACCAAGTTTTGTCCTTTTTGGACAGCAGACTGTTGAAGCAAGGAGTTTTTTTCATGCCAAGAGATAGGCTTGCCACTAATTCAACCATCTCACACTGGAGATTCTTGGATGCTTATCTTCTACTTGGAGTAGAATAATAGGGGTGCTCTCAGGAGCTGATATGTCTCTATATCAAAAAAAAAAACTTAATTTAAGACCACATCTTTGAATGCCATATTCTGCAGATCTCTTTGGGTTTTTGAAGATGCCCTATCCATCTCTTGTATTTAAATAAGCAAATGTTGCTTGTCTCTTAACAACTTGATTACTTAGTAGCTTAGAGAATATATGTTATAGACTGTCATAGTAGCTAACAAAGTGACATGCTTGCTGACTAGGAGTTTGTTTTTCTTACCTATCCTAAACAGTTTAAGATGGTTGGTATCAAGAGGCCAGAGCTTCACATTTCATTTTTTAAGTATCTCTAGGTACGATACCATTAGGAAGCGTTACCTTTAATTTTGTATCAGTATATAAAGATCTATTCAAATGTGGCTAAATATACTCTTAATTTTGTATAAATATACACAGATCAATGCCTATGTAGCCCAATACAATCTTAATATTATGTCAATATACAAGGGTCAATACCATTGTGGCCAACTATAATCTTAATTTTGTATCAATATACAAAGATCAATACCAATGTAGTCCAATACAATCTTATTTTTGCACAATAAACAATGGTCAATACCACTTTAGCCAAATATACTACTAATAAAAAAAATAAACAAGGAACAACTGCAGAAAAAGAAAGCTATTGGATATTAAAGTTATGATAGCTAAAAAAAAAA
>CAJQZJ010030456.1:3406-25129 GCA_907164525.1 Lophiomys imhausi | reverse complement strand
ACTCAGAAGGACACATATGGCATCTATTCACTTATAGTAGGATTTTAGCTATATAGTAGAAGGTATCGATACTACAACTAACACACCAAAGGGAACTTGGACATAGACTTCTTATTTTTAATTTTTATTCTTTATCTATTTTTTATGTATTAGTTATATTTTTTCTATTTTTTAGTCTTTTTATCTATTGTATGCTTATTGGTTTGTTTGTTTAGTAGTTCTCTCTCCCGGGCAACGAGACACTTTTCACTGATGGTACTGCTTTGTAGATCCCCAATGAATGAAGAGGCTCTTGGCCCTCATACGACCTCTCAACTGAGATGAGGGACTGTTATATAAGGACATCCCACCCCAGAGAAATGGGATGGAAGGGTTAGGAGGTAAAGAAAAAAAATGAAATGTGATGTTTCGGCCTTTTACTACTAATTGTCATAAACTGTTTAGGATAATTAAGAAATGCAAACTAATGGTTATGCAAGTCGGTCATTCTGTTAGGTACTATGACAGCCTATTATAGTTATTTCCTAAGCTAATCAGAAATAAACTGGCAAGAGACAAGCAACATCTGCTTACCCTAATATAAGAGATAGATAGGGTCTCTTCAAAAACCTCAAGAGATCTGCAGAATATGGCATTCAAAGATGTTTTCGTAACTTTAGATTTTTTTATATCAAGACATATCAACTCCTGACAGCACCCCCTATTCTCCTCCAAGTAGATGATGAGCATCGAAGAATCTCCAGTGGGAGATGATTGAATTAGTCGCAAGCCTATCTCTTAGTAGGAAAAGCCCCTTGCCCCAACTGTAGACAGAATGCTGTCCAAAAAGGACAAAACCTGGAAGCAGGTAAGTCAACAGCCTAGCTCTGCCAAGACAGGGTAGGTAAGTCCTTCACATCCCCTGCTCTACAATCAATGTCTGTCAGAGAAACGGGGCCAAATGACTGAAGATCGATGCTGTAATGTATGGAGAGAAAGTGGGAACTGTCCAGGCAGCCACTGGTATGTCATTTCTTAGTTTGGGAAGCTGCAGGCCCTGTACTTCCTATAAAATCAGATATATTTATCCCTCTCAGGTCTCTGAGGTGGTTGAAGAACAGATAGCTAGAGTCTCATAATTTAATTTTGAGTTGTTTAGGAGTCAAGAGAGTGTTATAGATCTAAGAAGATACTTTAAAATTGTGTTGCAAGTTAGTATGAATGTTGAGTCAGATATAGACCTTTAAACTCATGGAGATGTTTAGATAGTAGAATGTTAAAGTCAAGTACCAAATACATATGGACTGGTCATTGGGAATGTACGTTAAGCCATATAACCCTCATAACTGTGGCCTAATTACGTCTGTTGTACTGTATTGTATTTGTTATTATAAGAGAAAGAGCCATTTGTTGGGCTGAAAGGGGAAACTGTAGGGGGAAATAAGATATACCTTAAACTTAAAAGAAAAAAAGGGAAGAGGATGGGGGGTTGAGGGTGGGAGGGTGGGACTGGAGGGGGAATAGGGAGGGGACTGCGATTGAGATGTAACTTGAAGAAATAAAAAATAAAGGAAAAAAAAAGAAAGTATGGCATGCAATAATAACTCACGTGGCTTCTATATAGCCAACAAGATTTTTATAGGATATATATATATATTTGTTTTATATATATATAAAATGTTTTAGCCAGTTTAAATTGTTCCCACATAGTGAAATCAGGAAATATAAGATACTTTTTTGTTCTTTTGTTTCTAGCCAAGATCTGTAGGAGGCCTTTCCAGTCAAATCTGATTTCTATCAGTTTGAACTGAAAACCATTTTTATCTCTTGTAATTATTATTACATGTATGTGGCTATATAAAATCAATTTTATGTAGAAAATTCAGCATAAGACTGTATGGAGTTTAAGTATTTTTCTCTACAGTTGACATAAGTTTATTAATTGATTTAGACAGTTTTATTCTGTGTATCTCTGGCTGTTCATGGATTAGGTTGGCCTCAAACTCAAAAGTAACCTGTCTGTCTCTGCATTTTTTTCCCATGTGTTGGGATCAAAGATAGGCATTTATATTTTTTCTTTCCTTTTATCCTTTCTGTGGAGATTTAATTTCTATCCTTATTGAGACAGAGTTTCTCTTTGTAGCCTGGGCTGTCTTGATTTGCTCTGAAGAGCTCTGTAGATTAGATTGGCCTTGAACACACAGGAACCAGTTTTTTCCTTGTCTCCCATGTGTGGGGATCAAGGTCTGAATTAAATTCATTGAATTACCTTTATGCTCTTTTACGTTAGCTTTTCTTAACTATTGGCAGTGGGAGGCATGCCGGTTTCATATTCCTCCTCCAGCCTAATTTTGGGTCCTTACATTGACTAACGGAATCTCTCTCTCTCTCTTGTTTTTTCTTTTTATGTTTTCAAGACAAGATTTCTCTATATATTCTTGTCCTGGACTCAGTTTGTAGACCAGGCTTGGATTTACCTCACAGAAATCCACCTGCCTCTGCCTCTCACGTGCTGGGATTAAAGGCGTGCACAACCATGCCCAGAGACTAACATATCTCTTTTGGGAGCAAAATGCCTCTTGAAACCAGTTCCCCTGTGGGAGCCACACACCTAAGGAAACTGGCTTATGACCCCTTTCTCTTTACATAAATTTAAGATGATGTATATTTATCTATTAGATCAGTAAGTACATTATTATTACTAAGCAAAAACTTAACATCAAGGAAAAAATGTATCATTTTGAATTCTAGACTATCTTTTGTAAGCAACTTTATCTTATCAGCAGGGTTCCCTCCCTGCCTTCGTTGTTTAAACCAGGCTCCTCTAGAATTCAGAGATCTGCCTGTTTCTTCCTTCAGTGTGATAAGATTAAGGGCATGTGCCATCACCACCCTGCTCAAATATTTCTCTTAAATCCCAGATAATGGTAACTCTGTAATCCAGAGAGGAACTCTGAACTGCAGTGACAATTCCAAATCTTTCCAAAACATTTGAAAATCTCTAATATTGTAGCAATTCCAAACCACAAAAATATCTTTTCTACCTCCAGATATAGGGAAAATCAAAGACATCTAAACAAAAGTCAAGCAAAGAAACAAGAATATTCCAAAAGCCTTGATCTAACCTTTCCATCCCATGTCGCAAATAAAGTTTTGTTCATTATTCCTTGGAATCTAGTTGTGACTGCAAATCACTGATACTAGATACTGCTGACAAGCATCTAGTAGCCAGGGAGCTGTGAGCTCCAGGTGCCATCAAGTTTGTCTCGTCTATCAGGAAGGGCGTGCCTCCTTCCCCCATTGTCATTATTGGTAACTTAGCATTCCATCTGTAAATTCTTTCCTTTGCTAAGTGTATACTACTCTGATCTTTCTCAAAGGATACACAGAACTACAATTGTCCCTGTAGCAATCATTTGCATGCTAAGAGAAACAAACTCAAATGGAATCCAAGTGTATTGAGACATTATGAATTCCTCCATTTTTAATCTAGGCATTTAATTCTACTCCCAAGCTCTGTCTAGAAAGATGACAGTTTTTTAGTACATAGGGAGTAACTTAGCCCTCTGTCTTTGCTGTAAGGCAGCAGCTTTTTTCTTTTTCTTTTCTTTTTTTTTTTTTTAGGGAGCTGTACCTTGAAATGCATTTGAGTTCAGTTCTCTGCTCTTTGGCTAGGAAACAACCTTCTCAGGCTGTAAGCTTGGATTCTAATTGCTGTTTTTGGGCACCATTTATCGAAAAATGTCTAATTAAATTATTTACCAGTATTAAAATTATATTTAATTAGTAGGTGGTGTTAATCCTTAACCCACCATTATAAATAAATACACAGACACCACATGGATTTTAACAAGCTTTGGCCTGAATCGAGCAATCTTGGCCCATCTAAGCAACCTCTTAATTCTATTCCTCAAATATGAGACCCCGATATATACATAATGCCCCCTTGGACTGTTATTATCCATGCTATGCTGATATTACAGGACATGTGGAATGATCTTCTTTCATCTACCCGATCATGTGTCTGCTCCTCCCTGCTCCTGGATTCTGGTCTTGGAGCCTCCTCCTACCCATCAACCTCTCTGCTTCAGAAGCCTGCACCTTAGTCCTGCCTACCTGTCTTTTCCCAATCTCAGGCCTCAACATTTATTCAACCAATCACAGACAATGATTAGAAAACAAAGTATCAGACAGCAAGCAGGACGAATTAATTAACATTTATAATGCATAACATTACCCCATCAATGTTTAAAGCACATTTATATAAAACCTTCCACATAAATTTTTACAATTTTATTCAGAATTTTCAAAATTTGAAAACAATCATTATTTCTTTCTCCATGAATATGATAAGAATCAGTGGCATGTTAATATGATGGTATATGATTCAATACAAAATTTTAACTATGGAATAATTAACAGATGAGAAAATTGAAGACTATATTATTAAGTATAGGATTTCAATGGAAAAATTCATAAACAAGCATAACATAAATATTTTAAATTAAATACTAGATCACTACAATAAAATAAATATCATGGTGAATAATGTCACATGAATATTTTTGTTATCTAGTGAAAACAAAATTTATGTTTACCCATTATAATAGTTTGTTAAATATGAAATACTGCATGTGTAAAAATGTATGATATACCATAGTTGAAAACATTTTGATGTAAAAATGATACTAATATTTTTAACTATTGAAACAAAGGGTCAAAGAGATGTCTTTAACAAAAGCTTGACATAAACTTTGAATTCTTTTTTTTTTTCATTTCTCTCTTTTTTTGTTTATTTATAACTTTAGGTTACATCTCCATCACAGTGCCTTCTTTCCACCCATCTCAGTCCTGCCCTCCCACCCTCTACCCCCTATCCCTTCCATCCCACTCCTCCAGAGGGGAGTGTCCCTACATATCAGTCCCCTGCCCCAGTGCAGAAGTCATATGAGGCCAAGAGCCTCCTCATACACTGGGGGCCTACAAGGCAGCACCACTAGGGCAAAGTGTCTCATTAACAGGTAACAAAGTCTATGTTCCTGTTCCCTTTGGTGCATTGGTTGTAGTATAGTTTTCCTGTCCTATATGGCTAAAATCCAATTATAAGTGAATAGATGCCATGTGCATCCTTCTGAGTCTGGATTAGCTCACTCAGGATGAGCTTCTCTAGTTCTATCCATTTGGTTACAAATTGCATGATTTCATTGTTTCTGATGGCTGAGTTGTATTCCATTGTGTAGATGTACCACAGTTTTTTTTTTTTTATCCATTCCTCAGTTGAGGGACATCTGGGTTGTTTCCAGTTTCTAGCTATTACAAATAAGGCTGCTATGAACATAGATGAGGAAACTTCCTTTCAGTTTGGTGAGGAATCATTTGGATGTATATCCAGAAGTGGTATGGCTGGGTATTGGGGTAGAGTTATTCTGTTTTCTAAGATATCGTCAGACTGATTTCCATAGTGGTTGTACAAGCTTGCACTTGTACAGCAATGGAGGAGTGTTCTCCTTTCTCCACAACCTGGCCAGCATGTGTTGTCATTTGAGCTTTTGATCTTAGCTATTCTGACAGGTGTGGGATGGAATCTCAGCGTTGTCTTGAGTTGCATTTCTCTGATGATTAAGGATGCTGAGCATTTCTTCAAGTGTCTCGCAGCCCTTAGGGATTGAATATGCCCTTATACCTTTGTATATTGATACAAAATTAGTAGTTTATTTGGCTAAAGTGGTATTGACCATTGTTTATTGTGCAAAAATAAGATTGTATTGGATTACATCGGTATTGATCTTTGTATATTGATACAAAATTAAGATTATATTTGGCCACAATGGTATTGACCCTTGCATATGGACGTAATATTAAGATTATATTGGGCTACATAGGCATTGATCTTGATATATTGATACATAATTAAGAGTATATTTAATCACAATTGAATAGATCTTTGTATATTGATACAAATTTAAAGATAATGCTTCCCAATGGTATCATACCTAGAGATACTTAAAAATAAAATGTGAAGTTCTGACCTCTTGATACCAACCGTCTAAAACGGTCTAGGATAGTTAAAACAAACTCCTAGTCATGCAAACATGTCTCTTTGTTAGCTACTATGACAGTCTATCACAGATATTCTCTAAACTACCCAGTAATCAAGTTGCTAAGAGACAAGCAACATTTGCTTATCTAAATACAAGAGATGGATAGGGCATCTTCAAAAACCCCTAGAGATCTGCAGAATATGGCATTCAAAGATGTTATCTTAAATCAAGATTTTTTTTTGATATCGAGACATATCAGCGCCTGACAGCACCCCCTATTCTACTCCAAGTAGAAGATAAGCATCGAAGAACCTCCACTGTAAGATGGTTGAATTAGTGGCAAGCCTTTCTCTTGGCATGAAAAAACCCCTTGCACCAACTGCAGACAGACTGCTGTCCAAAAAGGACAAAACTTGGTAGCAGGGAAGTCGACAGCCTAACTCTGCCAAGACAGGGTAGGTAAGTCCTTCATAATCCCTGCTCTACAACAAATGTCTGTCAGAGAAACAGGACCCAAAGCCTGAAGATTGATGCTGGAATGTATGGAGAGAAAATGGGAACTGTCCAGGCAGTTATTGGTATGTTCTTTCTTAGTTTTGGAAGCTGCAGGCTCTGCACTTCCTATATAAGCAAATATATTTATCCCTCTCAGGTCTCTGAGGTGGTTGAAGAATAGACAGATAGAATCTTATAGTTAAATTTTGAACTGTTTAGGAATCAAGAGGGTGTTATAGATCTAAGAAGATACTCTTAAAAGTGTGTTACAAGATAGTATGAATGTTGAGTCACATATAGACCTTTAAACTCATGGAGTTGGGTAGATAGTAGAATGTTAAAGTCAGGGGCCAAATAGGTATAAACTGAACATTGGGAAGGTATACTGGGCCAATTTACTCTCATAAATGTGGCATATTTATATCTATTGTTTTGTATAATACTTACTGTTATAAGAGAAGGAACCAGCTGTTGGACTGAAAGGGGAAACTTCTGGAGGGAAGACTGTGGAAGGGCGGGATAGGAAGGGGGAATAGGGAGGGGTTTGTTACTGAGATGTAACTTGAAGAAAAAAAAATAAAGTATTTAATTAAAAAAAAATGGGGAACAGAGCTAAACAGAGGATTCACAAAGGAGGAACTTTGAATTCTTTTAAAAATCCGAAAATATAAACAAAATCAAATGTAAAACAAATAAGATAATCTTGTATTATTCTACCCATATACTGATGTTACAGAAGTTCACTAGAGATGACCACTCATATACAGTATATAGTCTATTTAAATTCTTCATTTCAGTCTCCTGGGACCACATTCAAGTATTTGGTGAGCCAAATGTAGCTCCAAGTGTCCAGAACATAGAAGTTTTTGAAGGCAATAAACACCTTTGCATCTTTCTCAACAGTTTCAGGGGATGGGTGGGTATTAAGGGAAGCAAGCAATTTAACAGTAGCTAAGCAATTAGGTGAAGGGGTTTCTGAACAATCAGACATTTTAACAGAATTTCAAATAGCTGGGGCATCTAGACTTCAGGATCTTTGAATAGAGTTTGATATTTTTTCATGAAATTTTCCTTCAAGGAGATCAAATTCTAGTTAAATGTGAAATGACCTTAGCAAGAATACAAGATGAAAGAAGCTCTTCACTGTTTTACCCTGTCACAATGATATTTGGGAAATAGATGACTATAATAAAAGTTAAGTAGTTTCTAGACTCTGGAATAGTAAGGAGGGATTAAGACAAAGTAATTTTATAACAAATCAGTATGTATTTTTTCTTGAACATTGCAGAAGATACAACACCAAAAATAAACTTTAGTATCAACAGTGATTTTATGTAATAAAAATGAATCAATGTAGGTCCATTGCTTATAAGAAATCTACATGCTATACACATGTGTTACGTTGGTTAGGGATGCTAGGCATTTGTGAGGGCAGGAAGAATGTAGTAAACCTCTGTAATTTGTTCTTAATTTTTCTGTAAACATAAAATATCTCTAAAAACCATTGTGTTAGAATTAATGAGAAAATAGTGAGAACTGTACATTAAAAGTGAGAAATGTCAGGGGGATTAGAAATCAACAGAATATTTTTATTAGTTGTATATAAGCATTAAATTTTACCATCATTTTATACAAAAGGAATTAACACTAAAGAGTTACCTGACCTGCTTAGTCAAACATCTGTAATTCACTTGCTGCCTCTTTCCTTGGGTAGTGAGATATAAAGGATCATGTTTTAATTTTATAGTATATTCTTAAATACAGAACATTTTAAAGTTGAAATTGTTTCAGACTCTTCCACTGAAAATACCATGATTTTTGGGTGTTGTGGAGGTCTTAATAATTAGTTACTCTTCTGTATGGACAAAGTAAAGAGCTAGTACAATAAACTGGAGTATTGCTCAATTTAAAGAGTTTTCCTAGACACTTTTCTCCAACGTGTCTCCAAGATGTTATCTAGGTTAAAAAGAGAAGATGCACCCATGAACTCTTCAACAGTATCAAGAACAGGATCAGCATAATACTACTTGTTGACATGCCAAAATAGAGAAAATAAATTCCACATCGTTCTACCCCAAATGAAGAGATACAGGTCCTCAATGGTGACTGAGAGAGGGAGAATCCATTTCCCCTAAGTATGAGCTCCTGTAGAGATTTTCCAACTCCAAGTGATCAACCTTGTACACATGTGCATAAGCAAAACTAACTAGACACAGTTAGCTACATAAACATATGTATGCATGTGTGTGTGTGTGTGTGTACTTTTAAGAATAGTAATTAAAGAAGAGATTATAAATTTTTGAGGGAGAACATAGAATGAATTTGAAAGGGAAAGAAACAGAAGTGATATAGGTACAGTGTTCATTTATGAAGTTCTCAACAACTAAAATTATCAGACTAAAACAAAAATATAAATAATAGAGAAATAGAAAAGACAAGGTGATAATAATTTTACTTGAAATACACATTAGAACACCTTACATGTGTAGGTTGAATTTTTGTGCTTTTACTTACAGTAAATTAATGATGTTCTGAAAATATGAAATACAAAATTGAAGAACTAATTTATGTTTTATACTGTGTGCCTTTCAAAGGACTATGATGAAATCTTATGTTGTCTCTGTTATCTGATCAAGTCTAATATTTTCTACTCACTAATACAGTAGCCTAATGCTGCATCATAATGCATACATTATTCATTTCATTCCATTTCATCATATCAATATTCTAATCCTTCACATCACAGACAGAAAGGTAAATACAGTATAGTAGGATATTTTGGGGGAGATAAGACACACATTTCACATTATATATATATGTATATGTATATTTATACATATACATATGTCTATGTAGTCTCCATGTTCATTTTGCTCTCTTATTATGCTAATTTAAAAATTAACACTACCTTAAGCACAAAAAACATCAAAACATCCCATAGAATTCTCATCTATAAATAAGAAAAATTATTATGTATATTCTCACTGTATCAGCAGACTCTGGCATTCATTGAAGTTATTATAATTTATTGTCTATGGATAAATGGGTAATATAAAAATTCACATACAAAAAAACCTAGTATTTAAAAGATTGGACTTAAAAATAGACTCCAAATTAGAGCATTAAAAAATTGTAGCAGAATTCTTTCTCTCCCTTCTGGGGCTACAAACAAAGCAGAAGATTTCCAGTAGCAAAATCTACAAGAACAAAGCTTTAGAGAGGAGTTCTACAGGAAGATTGTGAACCAGGCATTTGGGAGCAACTTGTTGCCTTCTGTGTCTCCTTATGTTGAAAAACATGTCAAGAGTAATAATTTTTGAATTTGTTCTCATCCTAGAGAAACATTTCAAATTTGACTATTGTTTATAATGTGAACTGTGTGCTTTAATCTTAGTTAAGTTAAACTAATTTCTTTCTTATATTGATCAATTTGATCATTCATATCTCTTGAATATTGCTAATGCTTTTATGTCACCACTGAGATAAATGTTTACTTTTATTTATTTTGTTAGCATGGTTCACCAAAGCATTGTCCTACATACATTGAAAATTGTATCCAAGGGTTATATCTCATCTGGACAAAAATAAACTGTAATTTCCAATTATATGGACAAATTTTTGAAAATTCTACAATCAAGAACCTTAATATCGAGAAGAATGTACTCCTGTTTTTGCTTTACTATGTAGCTGTATTTCATGAAAAGAAACAACCTATTCCTAGTCTAGCCAATGTAAATTATTGCCAATAATCAATGAAGCAGATGATTTCAGTGGTTTCAAATTCAATCAATCCTGTGTAGCAAAGAACATTAAAAATTATGTAGATACTAGTCCACTGAAACATCATTGAGATAGTATGCAAATTTATATTTCAGTCATACTTTCTATTTTCAAAAGCTGGGTACAAGTTTTCTGGAATATACGCTTTAGGTTCTCTCTCCAGAATCTATTTTTAGACAAAAGAGATAAGGAGAAACAATCACTACAAAATCAACAATTTGCTGCTTCAACACCTAGTAATTTACTGCTGGCTTGAAATTCAAGTCAAAATACATTATTGCCCTTTAAAACAGAGATTAATCAAAACAATTACATTTAGAGGCTGCGGGGTGAACAATCACAGTGATGAAAAAAAGTCAATGTATTTATTTCTGCTGGCCATAAAATACATGTGGAAAACATGAGAGATACACTTTTATGGGAGATAATAGCAAGGCTAAGTACAATTTTGCAGTATCTAGGACAGAAAATGCCTAAGCATTTCAGCACCAGGTATCTCTAGACAAAATTCATCATCATATTGCACATAATACATATATTTCAAAAAATCGTTTGTTTTCACAAAACTGCATGAGTCTTTAAAACAAACAGTAGTAGATGATGAAGAAAAAAAAGAAAAGGTTGGGGTAATGAAATGGGAGGGCAGGTTAGTGGGATTCTTTTTTATATGGTCCAGTGTAAATAAAGGGAATAGTACCTTTAAGACAAAACTCCACCCAGATAATCTGCAACCTGTGAAAAGAAGAAGCCCAAGGGCTTTTCTTTACCTAAAAAGAATCAACAAGTCAAGGTTTATGCAAATCTAATTCAAGGAGGGACCCAGATTCCATCTCAAGCTGAAGAATTTAGCAATTTTTATCACATGGTTCTGGTTTTAAAATTAAAGATATAGGAGAAAGGGGTTATGGCATCTTGTACACTTAAGAAAAGACACTGACACATGTGGCAGAGGTGTAATACATACATATTATGTAATACAAATTCACATGGCCCTCAAGGACACATACAAACAGAAGGCAATGGACTGGGAAAGATAGTCCATAAATTAGAGAATATGAGTAACTCTACACTTATTAGAAAAGAGACTTTACATCAAAATCTCATACAGTAGATAAAGGGTACTCCTATGTAATTCACGAAGAGGACCTAACAATTATAAGAATATGTTCCCCTGTTGTGGAAGGTCTCATATCATTGCTTCTGATAGGTTGAATTCAATGCTGAGATCTGGTTACCGCCCCTTCAGAGGCATTCTCTTGATTGGTTAATAAAAGTCGCTTATGGCCAATTAGCTGGGTAGAAAGAGTATAGGAAGGTGGGACATCCTGAGATTAGACGGGAACCCTGAGCACACACAGAGAATCCCTCTCTTTCTGCCTGGAGGCACAGAACAAGATGGATGTCTTGAGAATACTGGAAGGTAATCACAGGCATATGGTGGTTTGGGATTAGGTGATCCGGGTTAATTTAGAGTAGCTAATTGAGAGTCTGCCCAGCTAAGAGCTAAGTGTTAAAACATTAGAAAGTCTTGGTGTATTTAATTATTGGGGAAAAAACTGTGGTGGCTTCTAGGCCCTCAGTCCAAGCAGCCCCGGCTGTCAGACTTCCAGACTCCTGGACTCCCCTCCAACCCGGGTGAAGCTCCTGGCAAGGTGCTAGTAATTCTACTGGCCTAATATAATAACATATTAATTAATAGAGTTTAGGTTACAGGTGGTGTAGGCCACCTTTGGTCCCAGGGCTTATTCCCCAGGATAAGTCAGACAATCGGTTTAATGCACATGGGCCAGGCTACCCGCTCCTCTGCCAAGCCACCAGCTACTCTGCCAGCCTAATCTTACAGTTTATACTTACTAATAACGACAATAATTAATTAAATTGCAGTTTCGATACCCTATATCAATGGACCTAAAGATGTAATAAATATTAACAAAACTGAAATAATAATTAACAATATAACAACAGTATGCAGTATCAACAACTGATCCTCAATGAAAAATCACCATCTATCTCTTATTCACATATAAAAATATTTTTTAAAGATAGACTTGAAAGATATTTTAGAGTAATGCACATCAAACTCACAAGTAAAACATGAAATTTATTAGCAGCATTTTAAATATTTTTTCTCAATTGTTTTCATTGATAATTCTTTAATGGCATCATAGATTGGACAAAAATTACATTTTAATAAACTTAATAATGAGACTGAAATGATAACAACTGTATTTGATCAAAATTATTAAAAAGAATTCAATAATTAAGAACATTGGAACATTCACACATTTATGGAAATTAAGCATACTGCTCATTAACTAGTGGATCAAAGACACTATGAAAAGGAAATAAATATTTTAAGACAAATAAAAATACACACATAATATGCCATTACTTGTGAAAAGCAGCAAACCAGTTCTAATAAGGTAATCTCTATAAATTAATTAATGCTAAAGAAAGTATTTTAAATGAACTTCCTAATTTTACACCTCAAGGTACCTGAACAAAGTAAAGAAATAAGGCCCAATGCAGCATAAGGAAAGTAAAATTAGACATTTACTAAGGCAATAAAAAACAGTTGCTAGAATAACTATAATATATGAAAAAATAAAGAATTAATCTTAAAGATAAAGACAACAAATCTTCGCAAGATTAACCTCAACAAAAGTACAGACAAATTAAAACAATGAATGAAAGAAGAAACTTTACAATTTTTGTCAACCTGTAGACACCATATTATTTTCTTTTTTTAGTTTTTGATATTACAATATAATTTAATAATTTCCCCTTCCTTTTCTACCCCTAATCCTTCCCATGTACACCCCATTGTTATCTTTCAAAGCTTCTTTTTCTTTAATTGTTTTTATATATGCCTGTATATATGTATGTATGTTTGACATGCTAAAGTAGGGGAAATCTCAGGATGCCTCAGTCCTATGCAAAGAATTATAGGCAACTAAGGAATAATGAGAGCAGGAGAAATAATTTTCCCCAGAGAAGAGCACACCAACTAATTTCAATACCAAATATTCAGCCCTGAAAATATATTTGAATGTAGTATTATATGGACATTAAAATTTATATAATTTAAATAAATGGTATTTAAGACAATTACTAACAAGGATTACAAACCATTGAATACATAAGTTAGAATAAATGGAATACATTCCTAAAAACAAACTATCAAGAGCACATTATGGAAAAATACAAAATGTGAACATATTAGTAAATAGGAATCAGCAGCTAAAACATTCCATACCATGAAAAAAAAATCCCAATTATTTGACTATTATAATTCCATCAATAATTAAGGATATCAATTTGGACATTTATAAAAAATGATAAAAATGTAGAGAACTCATCTAAATCTATTTCAGAATACCAGCATTGCTCTCATAAAAATACACTATGAGAAAAGAAAATCATGAGTCAATATCTCTGGCATACATAGAAGTAAAACTACTCCAAAAAAATCATTAGCAAACCAAATTAAATGGCAAAATAAAATGAACATACATTGAGATAATGAGGAATTTTCCTCTGGAATGCAAAGATGATTTATTATACATAAACAAATTAATGTTACGTGCCAAATTAGCACATTGATGGATTAAAATGGCATGATCATCAATGGATGAGAAAAGTCATTTATTGAAATTTAATAATTATTATGATAAAAGCTTTGAGCAAGAAGATAGATTTCAAGAAACATATCTCAATGTTAGATATATGTGATGAATTCAAACTAATGTCTTCAACAGCGAATTTTTAAATGTTTTTCCATTCAGCTAATAAACAAGATAAGGGTGCTTACTTTATTTGACTTCGTACTGGAATCTGGCTAGAGAAACTTTGTGATATATTAGGCCCAGCAGGCCAGACGGGAGGCCTGACCAGACTTATTTCTCTCAGTGATAAAGACTAAGACCCAGGGATGCCCTTGTGTCCATAAAATGCCAGAATTTTTAATGTTTCAGTGCTTAAGCCTTATCTGGGCAGACTCTCAACTAGCTCACCTAAGTTAACCCAATAACCTAGTACCAACCAGCCACATGACTTGCTGTACCTTCCAACCCCTTCAGACACATCTGTCTCCTTCTGTGTCTTCTGGTGGTAGAAAGATAACTTCCTCTGTCTCTTCCCAGGGTTCTTTTCTTCCTCCTAAGAAGTCCTACCTTCCCCCCAGGTAGTTCTGCCTTCCTATTCTCTCTCTGCACAGCTAATTGGCCATCAGCAACTTTTATTATCCAATCAGAGAATTCCTCAGATAGGATGGTAACCAAAACTCAGAGCACTGAAACAAGCATTTGAAAACCATGCATTAGATCTTTCTCCTACAAGTTGGCAAAAATACATATAGAACATTCAACATGGAAAGATGGAAGGTGACTTGTTGTTGCTGTTATTTGCTTGCTTTTTTTGTTGTTCTTTGCAGACAGCAAGATCTTACATACCACAAACTCCAAGAACTACACATCAAACTACTAGAATTAATAAATTAAAATTTAAAAATGTGGCATACCAAATCAACTTTAAATATCAGTTTCATTTTATAAACGAGCCACAAACAATTCATAAAAACAATCTGAAAAAGATATCATTTGAATTGGATCACAAAGGGTGACATACTTAGAAATAAATATAATCAAGTAGGTAAAAGATTTTTAAACTGAAATGCATAAAATTTTGATTAAAGGCAGAAGCACATAACCAGAAATCTGTTTGATATAAGTGAATGCTAAATCAGTACTGTTAAAATGCCCATAATTCCCAAAGTAAATCATAGAGTCATTGCAATCTCTATCAAAATTCCAATATTTTCACAGGTATGTGGAAAAAAATTCAGAACTCATACATAAGTGTAACTGGCTCAGAATAACCTACATAATCTTCAGAAAGAGCAAAGCTGGAGACACTGAATTTCTTATTTTTCTAACATATAACAAAACCATAATAATGAAAAGTATGGCAGTAGAGTAACCTGAAAATATTCTGAACTAATTTTTAACAAGGACATCAAATAGGAATTGGTTTGCTATTTACATTTATTCACATGTAAAAATAAGATGTTATTGAATGTCACTTAGGAAAATCCCTTTGGAATTAATTAAAACTTTAAATTACAGAGATATAAAATCATGAAATCATGAAGGAGAAATATACAGACAAAGAATTACAAAATGTTTTAGTAATTACTTTTTTAATATGACTATACAAGTATAGAAAACAAAAGTAAATAGAAATAGATCAGCAGTTAAAGCACTTTTTGCTCTTGCTGAGGACCTAGGGTAGGCATTCACCACCTTTGTGAAAGCTTACACCATAACTCCAGTTCCAGTGGATCTGGTGTCCTTTCCTGACATTAAGCATGCATGTGGTACACATAAAAACATAAACACACATATTCATTAAAATAAAATAAAACAAGTAGTCCTAAGAAGTATTATAATGTAAAGACAAATAGGTTAGAATACACAGAATTAAAAAAATAGTTTCTGCTGAACAAAGGATGAATCAATAATCAAGGAGGAACATAGGCAACCTAAAATATAAGAAAATATTTGCAAATCAATTTTTATTCAGTAACAAAATATACTCCTAATTTAAAAAGGAGCCAAGAATCTAAACCAACATAATTTTTCAAAAGAAAGATACGGACAACCATTGTGTTGTTTGTTCTCAACCTAAAACTTTTTTGAAGCTGTTTAACATCACAAATTATCATGAAAGTAAAAATGAAAACCACAATTATTGTATCACCTCCATTTCATTAAGATAGCTCTGATTAAAAATGAGGCAATAGGGGGTAGCAATTGGGATGTAAAATAAACAAATATATAAACAAATGGAGGAAAAACAAACCACAATCATAACCCAAACCAAAACAAAACAGGCAATAACTGTTGGAAAGGATATAAAGGAGCAAAGAGTGCTCTTAACACACAGCAGTGATGATGTAAATTGGTGTAACTATTATGGTAAAATGTAATACTTTTAAAAATATATTTAAAAACAGAAATATTATGTGAGTCAGATATTTCACTATGAATATATTCAGAGAACATGAAATAAATCTGTCAAAGATATTGCTGCTTTCCAATATTCCTTTAAACATTGTTTATGACAAGTGAGGTTATAGTTTATCTATGTTCCATTGATGAATAAACCAATGAAGAAAATTTGATATAGTATAAATTAAGTATTTTCATCTACCAAATGAAAGTTTTAGTAATTTCAACAATGTGGATAAACCTGAAGCCCATTTTTTTCTATGTAAAATAAGCCACATACATCAAAACAATGTGTTATGACATTTATACATGAAATGGAAAATGTTTAATGGAACAAAATCAGAGAGAATAGTCATTTTCAGATATGTGAGTGAAAGGAACAGGGTTATTTTAGTGAAAAGAAAGATTTTCAATAATGTGATGAATAAGTCCTAGGGATCAGATGTATGAGACAGTGACTTTATTTAGTAATACTGTATTAGTGAATTGAAATGTGCAGAGATCAGACCCCAAACTTTTCTACTGCCTCCCCATAGAAGTAAAACTATATGTTCTGTCAGTGAGTGATTTAACTAGTATAATCAATTCAAATGTGTGCATAACATTAAATTATCACACTGCATATCTTGAATACATTTTTGTCTGGAATAATTCAGTGGAACTGAAACAATTATGATTTTAATTTAATGATATTTGTGTTACATGAATGACTCTTGTTCTGAAATGAGCAGTAACTATAGATTAATTATTATATTCAATTATATAATCTATATAATTTCCTTATAACATAGTGTTTAGTGATAGTTATATCATTGCCCAATGGAATATTCTGCTCATCTAACCTAAAAAATAATTCAAGAACATTTTGTCAACCATGTGTGAAACCTTCCTTCTTCTTTTTACATTTATATAGAATATTTTAAATTTATTTGTTGACAATTTCATACATATATACAATGTATCTTGATCATATTCAAATCCCAAATCCTTCCTCCTACACCTCTTGGATGTTCTGCACATTTCTTCTCCATCCCTTTCATGTCCTTTTTCTTATTTTATAACTTGCTGAGTTGAATTAATGCTGCTTGCATGAGATTGTGTTCAGGTCATCCACTAGAGCACAGTAATCTACTAGTGGTTGGAGAGAGAATATCTTGTGTATTGTATAGATGCATTGCCTGTCAATTAAAAACCTATAATTAGAATGCAGAGACAGACACATAGGATTTGGAAGGACCTAAGTTTAAAAGCTACTTACAAAAAGCCTACTCAATACAAACAAATTGTCCTTTGAGATCTCAAAATATATACACTAAAGCTTGTTTAGCTCCAAAATAACAAAATAATTTCTTCTTTAACCCAGATTGAAAGATAATACTTTATATATTGTCAAAAAACCAAATTTGCTTCAGGAGAAATATTACCTAACCCCCCCCCCAAAAGAAAGGGTAATTGTCCCAGAGTTAGGATTAGGGCAGGGCTCTGTTCTTATCTTTCCAGGAGATTCAAGGCATCCATTCAAGGAACCCAGGGACAACTGGACAATGGAAACCTCAACAGAAAACAGAATCAGACACCAAAGAAGATAAGTGGCCCAGATGATTCAGCCTTACAGACTCCCTCAATAGCTGTTTCCATCAAAAGTCTACAACCACAGCAACTCAAAATCGCTAAGACCGTTTAGCTCTACACACTGCCCCAGCCAGAACTTCAGTAAAGCCTGGAAGATCAGCTTCTGCCTGCAAACTCCTTAGGACATCTAAACAGCTGAGCACAGAAGGATTGAACATAAAAGGATTGTACTAACATTTTTAACCATTTTTCCATTCTGGTTCGGGCCCTAAACAGGTTTACTATGACCCAAATCAGCAGGAAGTCATTTTAAGAGAGCAACGTCCCATGCCCAGAGGGTGGGGAGGGTGTTTCTCCGCCCCCCTTTTGGTTATTTGAAGGATAACTGAAAACTTTGTTATTTAGGGGAAGAGACTACAAGCTGTTAAATGGTCTTGTTAAATGGGTTTTGGAGGTTAGACCCAGGGACTTCCTTCTTTTCCTTTTCTGTATCCTTCTTTCTCTCCTATGTAGGAGTGCATGGACTTGAGAAAAATGAGACATAAACATAGTATGGGAAGGACCAAAAAGAAGGGACAGATTATTGAATATGCCCTTATACCTTTGTATATTGATACAAAATTAGTATTATATTTGGCTAAAGTGGTATTGACCATTGTTTATTGTGTGAAATTAAGATTTTATCAGACTACATCGGTATTGATCTTGTGTATTGATACAAAATTAAGATTATAGTTGGCCACAATGGTATTGACCCTTGTATATTGATGTAATATTAAGATTGCATTGGGCTACATAGGCATTGATCTTTGTATATTGATACAAAATTAAGAGTATATTTAGCCACATTGGAATAGATCTTTGTATATTGATACAAAATTAAAGGTAACGAACGCTTCCTAATGGTATTGTACCTAGAGATACTTAAAAATGAAATGTGAATCTCTGGCCTCTTGATATCAACCATCTTAAACTGTTTAGGATAGTTAAGAAATACAAACTCCTAGTCATGCAAGCATGTCACTTTGTTAGCTACTATGACAGTCTATCACAGATATTCTCTAAGCTACTCAGAAATCAAGTTGTTAAGAGACAAGCAACATTTGCTTATCTAAATACAAGAGATAGATAGGGCATCTTCAAAAACCCCAAGAGATCTGCAGAATATGGCATTCAAAGATGTTGTCTTAAATTAAGATTTTTTTTGATATCGAGACATATCAGCTCCTGACAGCACCCCCTATTCTACTCCAAGTAGAAGATAAGCATCGAAGAATCTCCAGTGTGAGATGGTTGAATTAGTGGCAAGCCTATATCTTGGCATGAAAAAACTCCTTCCTTCAACTGCAGACAGACTGCTGTCCAAAAAGGACAAAACTTGGTAGCAGAGAAGTCGACAGCCTAGCTCTGCCAAGACAGGTTAGGTAAGTCCTTCATAATTCCTGCTCTACAATCAATGTCTGTCAGAGAAACAGAACCAAAAGGCTGAAGACTGATGCTGGAATGTGTGGAGAGAAAAGAGGAACTGCCCAGGCAGTCACTGGTTTGTCATTTCTTAGTATTGAAAGCTGCAGGCCCTGCACTTCCTATATAATCAGATATATTTATCCCTCTCAGGTCTCTGAGGTGGTTGAAGAATAGACAGCTAGAGTCTCATAGTTAAATTTTGAGTTGTTTAGGAATCAAGAGGGCGTTCTGGATCTAAGAAGATGTTTTTAATAGTGATGCAAGTTAGTATGAAAGCTGAGTCAGATATAGAACTTTAAACTCATGGAGATGGTTAGATGGTAGAAAGTTAAAGTCAGGGGCCAAATATTATGAACTGGACATTGGAAATGTATAGTGGGCCATTTAACTCTCATAAATGTGGCATATTTATTTCTGTTGTTTTGTATAGTATTTACTGTTATAAGAGAAGGAACCATTTGTTGGACTGAAAGGGGAAGCTGTTGGGGGGAAGAGGGTGGAAGGGTGGGACAGGAAGGGGGAGTAGGGAAGGGATTGTGACTGAGATGTAACTTGAAGAAATAAAAAAATAAAGTATTAAAAAAAAAAACCTATGGCCTACAGGAAAGGGTAGAATAGATGGTGGGACATTCGATAGGCAGAAAGGATTCTGGGATAGAGCCAGGCATGGAAGATTTTCCTGAGAATATGTGAGGAGGACAGACCAATGAAAGTTGAGCAGAAGTAGCCAGCCACATGACAGAACATAGATTTGAATAAATGAGTTATTTTAAATTATAAGCTAGTCGGGAAATAAGCCTAGCTATATGGCCTCGGTATTTGTAAATATAGTTTGAGTCTCAGAGTCATTCTCCTGGGAGCTTGGCGCTGAGTGGAAAAACATGAATTTACAAGTATCCACACCCCTGAAGAGAAAAGACTTTCCCTCCTCCAGAAGCTCTCAATGGCCAATAGCTTCTAAGCTAGGAGGGGGCCTCATGACCTTCGGACTATCACCGGCATGTTGATCAGCTTGACCTGGTGTAAGTCTTGTTCAGGTAATCACATCTGCTGTGAGTTCATGAGTCCCAACATCTGTGTCATGTTCCAAAGACAGCATTTCATGGTACTCCTCCCTATTCTGTGACTTTTACATTCATGCTATATCTAATGTGCTCTGAGCCTTGTTGATATGGGTTTCCCTTTGAAGGCTGAGGACTCAAAAGTCATTTCAAAACAAAACAAAACAACAACAAACTTCTCTAACCAAAGCTGAGAGTAGCATTAATCTAAGGGTGTAAACATAAATGTACAGATAGCAGTTTGACAACGTATCCACTTAGCAAAAACAATGGTAGTAGTGGTCATGCAGAGTCTATGACCTTCCCTGTCACCGGCTTTTGACTAGATTTACAGTACCAGGCATGGGACCCTTCCTGTGGAGCAAACCTCAAATTAAAGTAGAGAGTGGGTGGTTATTCCCATAATAATCATGCCACTATTATATGAGGACTAACTCTCTATTTTAATGACACAGAGATAAATAAATAGATTAGAATAGATTCCTCTGCACTTCCACTTTTTTGAGTAAAATACTCAGAACTGTCCTGCCAAATGTTGGGTGGAATAAATGTTTGGTACCTCAGTCTTTCCATGCTTCTCATAAAAGATGTATCAACAGAATCACTGAGCATAATATTTTAAACATATGCTATTTGCTGTCCTGCCAAATGTTGGGCGGAATAAATGTTTGAGTACCTCAGTCTTTCCATGCTTCTCATAAAAGATGTATCAACAGAATCACTGAGCATAATATTTTAAACATATGCTATTTGCTTGACGACTTTGAGAGTAATGTAATATATTAGGCATTTCTGAAGATTCCATTCTATAACCCTAGGAGATATGGTGGTTTTCTTGTAGAAAAACCCACCAGAGTTGGCAGTGAAAATAACACAATCATATAAATTTATGCTAACTGATATTTATTACTTTCCCAGTCATTTACTCATTCTCTTCCATCATTATAGGATGAAACTTAGGTATTTCTGCTACACTTTTTATGGAGGAAGTGAAACCAAACTAGATGTTTTACTATCAAATAAAAAGTAGCTTCAAATACCAATTGATACCTGAGATTGTGCACACCTCTTCATCCCTTAGGTAAATGTTTTCTGCTATGCTCTGAAGCTGCATTTTATATGTATATTGTGTTTACATACAGTGTTCACTACAATCTACCCGAGGACAGCTTATGATCAAATACTCTCCAATCTACAAAGACCTTATGTTGGACCCTAGCTGTAAATCTCTGGAAATCCTCATGATTAGAACGAGAAAAATATTTCTTTTTGTTCTCTCTCTCTCTCTCTCTCTCTCTCTCTCTCTCTCTCTCTCTCTCT
>CAJQZJ010030455.1:4686-23850 GCA_907164525.1 Lophiomys imhausi | reverse complement strand
TCTTGATTTAACCTTGGTTGGTGGAATCTATCAAGAAAATCATCCATTTCATTTAGATTTTCCAATTTTGTGGAGTACAAGTTTTTGAAGTAGGACCTAAAGATTCTTTGGATTTCCTCAATGTCTGTTGGTATTTCCCCCTTTTCATTTCTGATTTTGTTGATTTGGGTATTTTCCCTCTGCTTTTAGTTAGTTTAGCTAAGGGCTTGTCTATTTTGTTGATTTTCTCGAAGAACCAGCTCTTGGTTTTGTCGATTCTTTGTATTGTTCTTTTTGTTTCTAAGTTGTTGATTTCAGCCCTGAGTTTTTTAATTTCCTCTCGTCTGCTCCTCTTGGGAGTGTTTGCTTCTTTTTGTTATAGCTCTTCCAGATGTGCTTTTAGGTGGCTAGTATAAGAACTCTCCAGTTTCTTTTTGAAGGCACTTAGTGCTATAAACTTTCCTCTTAGCACTGTTTTCAATGTGTCCCATAAGTTTGGGTATGTTGTGCCTTCATTTTCATTGAGTTCTAAGAAGACTTTAATTTCTTTTTTTATTTCTTCCCTGACCCAGAGGTCATTGAGGAGAGAGTTGTTCAGTTTCCATGTTTTTGCAGGCACTCTGTTGTTTTTGTTATTGTTGAAGCCTAGCTTTATTCCATGATGGTCTGATAAGTTACAAGGAGTGATTTCACTTTTCCTGTATCTGTTGAGGCTTGCTTTGTGACCGACTATATGGTCGATTTTGGAGAAGGTTCCGTGAGGTGCCGAGAAGAAAGTGTATTCTTTTGTTTTGGGGTGAAATGTTCTGTAGATATCAATTAGGTCCATTTGATTCATGACATCTGTGAGATTCATTATTTCTCTGTTTGGTTTCTGCATTGTTGATCTGTCCAGTGGTGAGAGTTGTGTGTTGAAGTCTCCCACTATTAATGTGTGAGGTTCAATGTGGGATTTGAGCTTCAGTAGTGTTTCTTTAATGAATGTGGGTGGTCTTACATTTGAGGCATAGATGTTTAGTATTGAAATTTCATCTTGGTGGATTTTTCCTTTGATGATTATATAGTGTCCTTCCCTATCTCTTTTGATTAATGTTGGTTGAAAGTTCAATTTGTTGCATACTAGAATTGCTACAACAGCTTTTTTCTTGGGTTCATTTGCTTTGTATATCTTTTTCCAGCGCTTTACTTGGAGATAATGTCTATCTTTTTGCTGAGGTGTGTTTCTTGTAAGAAACACAATGTGGGATTCTGTTTTTGCATCCATTCTGCTAGCCTGTGCCTTTTTACTGGGGAATTGAGTCCATTGATGTTGAGAGATATTAATGACCAGTGATTGTTATTTCCTGCCATCTTGATGTTGGTGGAAATAGTGTGTGAGTGAGCTTCTTTTCTTTTGGTTTTGCTGCAGGCATGCTGTTTGCTTCCTGTGCTTTCTTGTGTGTAGTTAACCTCTTTGGGTTGAAGTTTTCCTTCCATCATCTTCTGTAGAGCTGGATTTGTGTATAGATATTGTTTGAATTTAGCTTTTCATGGAATATCTTGTTTTCTCCATCTATGTTGATTGACAATTTGCAGGGAAAATTAGTCTGGCCTGGCATTTGTGGTTTTTTAGGGTCTGCAAGATGTCTGTCCAGGCCCTTCTGGCTTTTACAGTCTCTGAAGAAAAGTCAGGTGTGATTCTGATAGGTTTGCCATTATATGTTATTTGAGCCTTTTCCCTAGCAGCTTTTAAAATTCTTTCTTTGCTCTGTACATTTAGTGTTTTGATTGTTATGTGGCGGGAAGATTTTCTTTTCTGGTCTAATCTATTTGGAGTTCTGTAAGCTTCTTGTACAGTTATAGGCATCTCTATTTTTTAGATTTGGGAAATTCTCTTCAATGATTTTATTGAAGATATTTTCTGGTCCATGGAGTTGGGACTCTTCTCTTTCTTCTATTCCTATTATTCTGAGATTTCGTCTTTTCATTGTGTCCTTGATTTCCTGAAGGTTTTGTATCAGGACTTTTTTAGATTTGACATTTTCTTTGACAGATGTATCAATTTCTTCAATTTTATCCTCTGAGCCTGAAATTCTTTCTTCCATCTCTTGTATTCTGTTGGTGATGCTAGTGTCTGTAGTTCCGATTCTTTTCTTGAGGTTTTCCAGTTCTATGAATGTCTCGGATTGGATTTTCTTCATTGCTTCAACTTCCCTTTTCAGGTCTTCCATTACTTTAAGTGCTTTATTCATTTCCATCACCTCCTTTGCAGTACTTTGTTGTTGCTCTCTGATGTATTTTATTTCCTCCCTTAGGCCTTCTATTATTAATATAATCATAGGATTAAGGTCATTTTCCTTTGCTTCAATTGTGTTCGGCTGTCCAGAGTTGTCTGTAGCATTATTGCTAGGATCTGGAGACATCCTATTGTTTTGGATTTTTTTTTTTTACCATGTTCTTGCGCTGACCCTTTGTCATCTGATGGACCCAGGTGTTATCTATTTGTTTCTTTTGTTACCTGACCTTGGTGCTCAGGAAAACTCCCTGCCCTGGGGGTTGGCTGATCCTGAGATCCTGGTGTTTACCTCCAGATGGTGGGCAGGTTCCTGTAATAGACTGACTGGCTCTCAGAGAGGAGGGTGGCTGCTGCTCTCCTCAACTGCTTGTGACCCAATTGGAGCAATATAGAGGGGATTGGAGTGGGGAGAGGGCTAGCCTCTGAGGACCTGGGAGCTGAGAAGTCTCCTCAGAAAGGCAGGTAGAGCTGTGGTTGGGTCTGTGTTCTCCTCTCACTGTCCCAGTCATTCTGGCTCCCCAGCTAGGCTGACTATGCAGGCAGGGAGCTCCACCCACAACAGATGGGGGCCTCAGTGTGCCTGTTGCTGACTGCCTCAGATGCTTGGGTGCTAGGGTGAGTGACTCACCCGCCCCAGTATTTGTGGAGAACACACAGTTGCGGGCTCTGTTTGCAGGCAGTCTTGGCTCCTAATTGCTTTGCTGTGACTGGGTTAGGTCTCTGCCTCTCTGCTACAATGCACACTGTGCCACCATGTTGGAAACTCCGTAAAAAATAATCTCATTTACCTTTGCTCTTATGGTGTGGCTGTTTTTCCCTCTTGGGTGTACAGGGAGTGCAGGCTGGATATCAGGCAGACAGGCGGGGTCCGCTGGTCTGTGGCTGAAGCCAAGGGCTGGATCCACTCCTGGGCTAGATCTCCTCTAGCCAGAGCTCCTCTCCAGACAGGTGATGGAGCTGGCTGATCTCAGGGTGGTGTTCCCAGGAACTGCGTGGGCTGTTTTATCTGGTGACCGGTCTCAATGTTCGCCGTGGGAATTCAGACACCGTCTGTGTTTCACTGTCGGCTAGGGGACCTCACATTCACTCCACAGTGACTAATCTCATTCACCTACTACTCAGATGTACTGCTCTATGGTCGGCGCCATCTTGTATCCTGGAGCTATTTTTCATGGAGAAAAATAATTTTACAAGATCTTTTCTCTGAGATGTAAAATTATCTCCATTAAAATATTTCAATAAATAATATAACCATAGCAATAGGCTTTAAATTGAATGATAATATTATTTTAAACCGTCTCTTCTTCTAAAATATACTTAATAGCAATAATCATATTTTCTTTTTGTATTTTTTCCTTTATTTCTTCAGGCAATTTCACTCAATAATACAAGCTACCTAGAAACTTACTTTGTAGCCTATGCTGACCTCAATGTCATGGCAACCATCCTACCTCAGCCTGCAGGGTGTTGGCATTAAAGGCACAGGACATAATACCTGGATTTAATCTTCTTTTGTATTACAATGCCTAAATATCTACTAAATGTCTTTTTCTCTATACTTGAAGATTTTATTTCCTTTCATTTGATTTGTTTAGCCCAAAGCTTGACCAGGGGAAATATTTTAACTACCATTGTTGGGGCACTTTTTTGTGTAAGGAAAGCCATGGAGAATAACCCAATAAGTGGATTCATGGACATTAAGACAATTCTCACTGGATTCTAGGGCTTAGGCCCTAAATTTAAGAAGTATGTCATATATATTCATTGAGCTATGTGACTGCTTGATTCTTTACAAGTAATTTTTATATTGGTGTTTCTCAATCTTCTCCAAATGATAATTTCCGTGATAGTAATTATCTTATAATAGCTGATTAAAATATACAGGCTTGGACCCAGTTCAGAACTAACTTTACATCTACCTTGAAAACTCTGAGAAAAATGTATATGATGATATGGACAAAAGTGGGGGGCATTTTTTCTTTTATAGTGTGAATATTACATAAAATAATACTACTTATAATATGTAAAAATGTATTATGCAATCATTGAAAGAAAAAGTTTAGAGAACTCATCTAGGAAGAGGTAATAGTATAAATTCTAAAGACACTCTAGGTATGTTCAATTGCAAGTGATGCCACAAACCAGCTCTGGATCTTTGGTAAGTCACTAAGCTTCATAGGGACTACTTTAGTCATCTATCATCCTACTAGAGTTATTTTGAGCATTAAATAAGTTAGATTACATAAAATGCTTTCAATGACTCTGACACACAGTGAGTGTGATGTGTCAGTTATTAATATCTTTAGATTTCAAAGAAAAGTTAGGTGAAAAAAGTAAGTATGTATGGTATGACTGCTTTTCTGTTTTAGAAACTGTATTTGGTTGAGCAAGTGCAAGCAAATAGCAGGTAAGATGCACTTTTACTTGTGGTATGAAATTTAAAGGGAAAGGTGTTTATGAGGAACCAATGGATATGAGTGAAGAAACTTTTCATTGTCTTTATATATACTTCCTTCTAAACTATTTCAATTTTTACAATTATCATATACCCACATAGTTATGCTGTAATTAAAAAATGATTTAAAGACAATTATCCTGAAGATGACTGAATATGATGCTTTGCATGCTTTCTTCCACAAAAGGGACAAAAGTGAGGGCAAAATAACTGCTATCCTATTGTATTGATTGAAAAAGCATGCCAGAGTGGAGTTGGAATATGGTAGAGATGCTGTAGCACATGGCCTTGAGAAGGAGACAAGTAAAGAACTTCTACCTTTCTGTCTTTGTTGATGAGATTAATTCCAAATTAAGAGAAAGTACAAATATCTCCACTGATACCATATAGTTGAAGTATTTTGGAGATGCCAACAGCACATATGAACCCTGAGCATTTTCTGGAGCTGCCATGGAAGAAACAGTTCTGTATTATGTCAGACAGACACAGAAAATTAAGAAATGTAATTATATCTATATGTGCAGGGCAGATTTATGACAACTTGACACAAACTAGTCATCTGAGAGGAGGAAATATTAACTGAGAAAATGCCTCTATAAGACTGGGTTGTAGGCCAGCCTGTAGAGATTTTCCTTAATAAGTGATTAATGGGGGAGGACCCAGCCCATTGTGGATGGTGGCACCACAAGACTGGTGGTCCTGGTTTCTATAAGAAAACAGTCTGATCAAGCCATGTTGAGCAAGCCAGTAAGTAACACCTCTCCATGGTCTGTGCTTCAGCTGTTTGCTACAGGATCCTACCCTGTTTGAGTTCCTGCCATGACTTCCTTTGATGATAAATAATGAAATAGAATTTTATTTGCCTATTGGACATTGTATTTCATCACAGCAATATAAATGCTAACAAAACACCATATTGTCCCTAATTGCAAATAATGTGATTTTATGTATAGAAGAAACTTTACAAATGAATTTGGTCAAGTTGCAAAGCAAAACCAAAATCACTACTCAAATAATTTCATTAAATGGGAAAATGATGAAAACAGGCTCCTCTGAAAAGAAAATAAGTGAATGGAAACTAGATGACATAAACTCATCACCAGCTGTCAGAGAAGCACAAACCCAAACCACAATGCACTATCATCTCACCTTAGGCTAATTGCTTTAGTGGAAAATGCTCTTAAAAGATGTGCAGGGAAAGAATCCTGTCTTTTAGGTCTCAAAGAAACCTTTGATAAGTCTCACCTAGTACCTATGACTCCTACCAGCACTTCTCACCACACCCCCTACCCTAAACCTCTCCCTTTCAGGGGCTGGGCTTTATTTACCTTCCTCAGCTTCTTATCCTATATAATCTCAGCCAGTTTGGTCCTATGGTCTCATGCTCTTGGTTCCTGATTGGCCTGCTCTTGGGCTCTTTGCTCTCACTTCTCTTCCTCTCACCCCACACCCCTCTCATGAACCAGTTCAGTTTGAACCCTTCCAAATGCTTTTGGCTGTTCTTTGCCTCATATCTACAATAAATTGCTTTTCTTCAGTCATACCTAGGAAAGTCATTTCCTCATTTTTCATTCATCTGGTGCTGAAACCACAGGATTGGTATATTTGAGTTCCCTTCCAAGGGATTTGGCCTCTCCAAACCAAGCTGCTGATTTGACTCTCCTAAGGTAGGTATGGATCATTTGTTTATGCTGGCTTCTGTTACTCACCAAATTTGACTCCAAATTCTAAAACCCACTTAACTAGGTTAGCTGCTTTCTAACCATTCATTTCTCCTAATCTACTCCGTAAATATCTCTCTGTCTCCTACAGCCTGCTATGCCTCCTGGGCACTCATTATGCATCTCTCAGTCAGTATGGTTCCTGGTAATTTCCTCTGTCCTCCAAAGCTTCATGCGGCACCTCGTTCTACTAAAGACACTTATTCATCTCTCTCTATTGGAACCCTCTCTTTTCCAAAAAGCCTCTCCAAGTATGCCTTCATCTGCTTTCTCTTCTCTTTCTCAACTGCATAAATGTCACCCCGGGGTTGCCTGTTTCATCTACTGTTACTACAAAAGCCACACTGGTGTGCCAAGATGCTTCTTTCTCCCTATCGGGCCCCCATCACATGGAAAGTGATGTCTCTCCTCTTTGATTTGGGACATTTCCATTTGACATGTTTGTCATTCTTCTCCGGCATGTCATAGATTAAAATACTTGTCACCACAACACTAAACTGTTCTCTGCTTCCTTTGTTTTTCTTCTCCTTCCTGGAACTTCCTTGCACCTAAGAAGTGTGTTCAAAGTTTCCCAGCTTCCTTAAAACCTCCTGGAACTTTGACCCCTTTTCTTACCTCCCCTTTGGAGCTTCCTGCTCTATCTTTTCATTAAATCCTCGTGGGACTCTCTTCCCCTTAAGCAGAGCTCCTATACTTTGCTACTCTGTTCCCTCTCAGCTCCCTCCTGGAAGTCTGGCAGCTTCTTTCTGCTCTCCTGGACTTCTCTCTGTCTCTCTGCTTCCTTTTAGAGCTTATATGAACTCCTTCTTTTGAAGTTCATTTTGAAACCTTTTCTCTCTTCTGACGCAGTGATCTGATATGTATTCTAAATATTGATTAATTGGTCCTAAAGGCCTGCTTGCTGTCTGTTATTTTACTTGCTAACTATTGTCTCTGATTGGTTGAATAAATTCTGAGGCCTGAGATTGGGCAAAGACAGAGGTAGGCAGGACTAAGGTGCACAGCCTTTTGAAGCAGAGAGTTTCATGGGAGGAGAAGAAGCCAGGAGAGGAAGGAGACACATGATGTGGTAGAGGAAAGAAGATAATACTTTGTGGCCTGGAACAGCAGTATAGTATGGAGAAATAGAGCCCAGGGAAGTATGTATATATTGGCTTATATCTGGGGAATAGAATTATAAATAAGCTTAGATGGGCTAATGTAGAGAGCTGCGAAGTGCCGCGCCCTAAAGATGGCGCTGGTCTCTGCCTTCCACCAGCCCGACGGTGAGTGCTCTTTATGATAATAAGTTCATATTTGGCAAAGACTGCTGATCTGGCTTGCTTCCGCATACGTAGACCTCTAAGATAGCACCACTTGGCTTTACTTGACTGGCTGTTTAATTAGTATTTAGCCTGTGGGTTGGGTCTGCCCCATTATTCGGAAGACTGTTTTCAAGGGACCTGAATAAACTGCAGAAGAAGAGCTTTTGTGAGTTGCGTCATTCCTTGCTGGACAAGGGGGGACGCGACAAAGTGGTGGCCCGTACGGGGAACCAGAAAAGACTCAGAACTCCTGCAGTCAGGGGAAGCGCTTGGTAAGTTCCTGGGATAAATCAGGACAATAAAGTTTCATGGAAATAGCGAACACAAGGTAAAGTTTCGCGGAGATAGCGAACAAAAGATAAAGTTTCGCGAAGATAGTGAACAAGCAGTTAAGTTTTGCAGAAATAGCAAACAAAGGGTTAAGTTTCGCAGGCAGTTGCGAACAAAGGGTTAAGTTTTGCAGGCAGTTGCGAACAAAGGGTTAAGTTTCGCAGGCAGTTGCGAACAAAGGGTTAAGTTTTGCAGGAAGTTGCGAACCTAAAGTAAAATTTTTAAACATGGGATTGTCTCAGTCACATCCAATTTTTCTGGCTCTTCAGGAGCTACTTTTAGCTAGGAATTTGAAGATTAAGAAGTCTACCTTAGAGAGATTTCTGAATGAATGCGATTCTGTGGCTCCGTGGTTTGCGGTGTCCGGGAATCTTACAGTATCCTGCTGGGACAAATTAGGCAGGGACTTGGATTTTGCTTGGGAGCAGGGGACTCTGAAGCATGGAGTAAGACCGATTTGGAAAATGGTGAGGAGTTGTTTAGAAGATCAGAGGTGTTGTAATGCAATCAAAGAGGGAGAATCAGCTTTGGAACTGCTACAAGGGGAGAGATCTGAGCAGGCAGACAGTGAAAAGGGAAGTAACAAAGGCGAAAAATTTGAGCAGGCAGACAGTGAAAAGGAAGACAAAAAGAAAGTTCCTCTCTATCCCGATCTTAGAAATTTTAGAGATTTTAGAGATTTAGAGGACTCAGAGAGCACAGATTCTGAAGGAGAGCTACATGCTCTAATAGAACAGTTGGAGAGGACTGTTATTAGAAAAAAGGAAAAGAAAAAAGTAAAACAGAAGGGCGTATCGGCAGCAGTCAGTGTGGGAGGAGCTGTTGCCATGGCGCCTGACACGTCAGCGTCAGCAGCAGTCGGAGTGGGCGGAGTCGTCGCTACAGAGCCTTCAGCCAGGCTGGCAGCAGCTGATGTAAACAAAGCCGTTGCCATGGCGCCTTCGACTCCTCCTCCATATCCAGAAGCCGCTCAGACAGAGCAGCCAGTTCAGTCCCTGAAAGTAGGGAGATCTTTCTGCCCGGGGATGTGGACACAAGTAAGAACAGAATAGAACATTATCCCACTGCACTTGCTGCTTTAGCCTTGAATGGTATCCAACAATGCTTGCAGTCTTTTGGAGTTGCTCCTGCCAGTATAATAGTGCCTTATTCCAGTTATCAAATTAAGATTTTGTGTGGCACTGTAGATGACTGGGCAATATTGAAATGTCAGCTTGAAGGGTAGTTTGTGCTTTTTAATGAGCTTCAATAGGTCAGATGATACAAAATGCATTAAATTGTCTCAGCAGTCAGCAGATTTTTTACCACAACTGAGGTTTGGGGGTAGGAGTGATGGTTTGTTTTCAGGCAATGGTTTTCGTCTTGAAGGATGGTGGCCCACACGAGTCTCTGACCGGAACCCCCCCAAAAAGCCATGCTGGGCAACTTTTTGTAAAGGATCCACAGGAGAGGAAGGACCTGTTCCCTGGACTGGATGTCAGGAGCGCAGAGCAGTTTGGGTTCAACAAGATTATTTTTCCTTTAGCCCCATGATTAGTAATATAGTGAATAAGTCTTGTACAGGAATGCTTGATATATCTACTAGGGATCCTCAGCAGACTGCCACCAATCCTTTTGATTTGTGGCTTTTGTGTGGAGTAAATGGAAGTTGCATGGACTTTGGACCTGTCATTATGCTTGGAGGAGGAATTTATCAAAGAGGTAATTTTTCCCTAGGGTCTGCTACCAGATTGGATTTCTCTAGCAGTAGTGGCTCTGGTACTTGGAATTCTTTGTTTCATTCTTATCACAACAAGAGCTTTTCAGCTTCGCCAGTATGTCTCTGGCCTCTTTTTCTGTGGATTGTAAGTAATGGGAGTGCATCCTTAGGTGAAGAAAAGTTAGTATGCACTCCAGGCTCATGTTTTTATGCCCTATGCTGTAATGCCACAGCCTTTCCTGTGGCTGTGGTGACTAGAATGCCTCAATATGTACCAGTTCCTGTAGAGGCTCCTAATACCATGATGCTATTCAGATTTAAAAGAGATTTTGGCATCACTGCAGCTATTGTTACTGCTATCACTGTTGCTGCTGTGGGAGCTACTGCCTCAGCTATTGCCTTGTCTAGTTCTATACAGACTGCCAATGCCCTGAATAACATCTCAGCCACTGTGGCACAGGCATTGGATACTCAGGCCTCTATGAATTCTCATCTCAAAGGAAGTCTTATGATAGTTAATCAACGTATAGATTTAATACAAGAACAGATTGATTCTCTTTGGCAACTAGCACAATTGGGGTGTGAGTGGAAATTGCAAGGTTTGTGTGTTACTTCCGTACAATATCAAAATTATACAAAAGCTGCTAATTTGTCTAGACAATTGTCAAAGTTCCTCTTACAGGATTGGTCGGCTGAATTTGAAAATTTGATGAGAGAGCTGAGAGCGACAATCATCCACATCAACTCCACTCGGGTGGATCTAAGCCTGGCTACTCGCTTGACTTCTTGGATACAGATGGCTATGGATCATCTTAAGGAGTGGGCGGGCGTAGGCTCTTTGGCGATACTAATGATGCTAGCCTCTCTGGTTTGCCTATGGTGCATCTACAAAATGAGAGCCACACAAAAGCATAATGCAGCCATGATTATACAAGCCCTTGTCACCATTGAGGCGGGCCAGTCCCCTCAGGCATGGCTTGCTGCCGTGAAGTAAATCTTCACTAAGCATACTCCCTGCCCACTGAGGAATTCGTTCCACGGATATTAGGGTCTGGTAAGTCAGTGACGGAGTTGACGGGTAAGTCTCGGCCACCTAAGACAGGGCAGTCCCGAGTGGGGAGGCTGACCCAGATATGGGTAAGAGTTTGAGCACCGCCCTCCTACAGGCTCAGGCCCACCGTGAGATCCCCAGATAGAGGGATTGCGAAGCCTTTCCAGGGACTTTTACCAACTTTAGAAAAAATAAAAAAGGAGGAACTGTAGAGAGCTGCGAAGTGCCGCGCCCTAAAGATGGCGCTGGTCTCCGCCTTCCACCAGCCCGACGGTGAGTGCTCTTTATGATAATAAGTTCATATTTGGCAAAGACCGCTGATCTGGCTTGCTTCCGCATACGTAGACCTCTAAGATAGCACCACTTGGCTTTACTTGACTGGCTGTTTAATTAGTATTTAGCCTGTGGGTTTGGTCTGCCCCATTATTCGGAAGACTGTTTTCAAGGGACCTGAATAAACTGCAGGAGAAGAGCTTTTGTGAGTTGCGTCATTCCTTGCTGGACAAGGGGGGACGCGACAGGCTAAGAGTGCACAATCTAGGCTAAGGCTTGTTAAAATCCATAAGATGTCTGTGTGCTCATTTATAGTGGTGAGTTATAGATTAATACTGCTGCCCAATTAACGATGATACAAACACTGGCAAATAATTTAAATATTCTCTTCTACACTCTTCCTCCCTGAACTCAACAATTTTATTCAAGCCTCATTGTCTTACTGCTATTGGTTTGGCCTTAGTACATTTCAATGTCCAAAGATGGCACATTTGATTTCTAAATTCTCTCATATGGCAACAACATCTGCCACTGAACAAATGATCCCCAAATCTTTTATATCCAAACTTTCTCTTCTCTACACATACAAAAATATCTCATCTCCAAGATTTTTCTATTTTCCACTCTTAAAAACCTTTATCTCTATTTCTCTGCTTTCAAAAAATTTCTTAAAAGTGTATTGTAAGCTATTTCAAGATTTGTAAGTTCACTGGGTATGGTTAAAAAATTATGTAACAAAATTCAGTTTAAAACTTACTTAAAAGTTAAAAAAATTAGACATTAGTGGCACATACCTTTGATCCCAGCACTTGGGAGGCAGAGGCAGGCAGATCTCTAAGTTCAAAGCTAGCCTGGTCAACAGAGTGAGTTCCAGGACAGCCAGAGCTACACAGAAAAACCCTGTCTTGAAAGGAAAAAAGAAAAGAAAAAAAAACATACATGGATAATCTTAATATGCTACAACATACAATATAGGTAATTCAACTCTTATTTATAATATATGTATATGTAACTTAGATTTAACTTTTGTTTAAAAAATAGATGTTCTAAAAAAATTAGATGTTTTTAAATAGTAGCCATGTGGCTGGCAGCCATATTTACTAAGGTTAAAGAGTACATGCAGTACAACTTCACCACTATCTTTATTAAGATGACTACATATTATAAACCAGCTAAGGCAATAAGAGGTCTCTACAATATTTTGGATTAATATGGGTTTTGTATGGTAAAGTATGTAACCCCGTGCATTTCCACCCAGCCTCTTTGTTCCTGGAATAATGACTTGGAGGCTTATTTATCATTTACAAATAAATGCCTAGGCCATACAGCTAGGCATGTTCCCCGACTAGCTCGTAACTTATTATCCCATTTATTATATTCTATGAGTGCCACATGGCTGGCTAGCTCCCCTAAATTTTATGTGTCTCTCTTCCTCAGAAACCAAGGCAAATTTCCTGCATCTGACTCTATCTCAGAATTCTCTTTTCCAGATCTCCCACTTTTATTTCCTGCCTCAGCTAATAGGTCATTAGTTTTTTTTTTTTTTACCATTTAATTTGTTTTAATATTTCTTCACAAATGCTGAAAATACTAAAGTACAGACAAGGAATAATTATAATGTTGTGGCCAATACTATAAATATGGAATTACAAATTTAAAACATTTTTCTAGTTTAAAAAATTAATCTGATCATCAATGCAGCTCTACCGGTCTCTAGTGGGGTGGTCTCTGTGTTCTTGATGGTGCTCATCTTTATCCATTTTCCCATGTCCTTCACATCCACCTCTTCTTCCTCCCATATGTTCCATCAACAGTCCAGGAGGCCCCCCACGACCACTTCATCTTCCTCCCCCAAAGCCACCTCAGTCCATGCCACGGCCACCTCGGAAGCCACCTCTGTCTCCACCTCTGCCACCTCTGAACATTCCTACAGGACCACCACAGTCTATGAGTCCACCTCCTCGAATGGCACCACAGCCTCATTGTCCATGATCACCATCCAGAGGTGGGAAGGGTGGAAGGAGGAATCCATGGGGCTTAAAGGCCTTACACTGGTTTCATTGTGTTCTCCAGGTGAAGTTCTGGTTTCCACAGCCCAGATTGGGACACTGACAGTCTCCAACTCAGTGCTGGACATTTCCTCCCCCAGAAGGGTTCTCTCTGGAACCCTGGGTGCCTTGGGGGAAGCCTCCTCTGTCTCCTCCATAGCCTCTCATACTACCCTTGGGTCCTCCAGGACCTCCCAGGCCACCTAGATCTCCACGAAGTGGTGGTGGCATCTCTCTGCCCTCACGAAGTGGCATGCCACCCTACATGCTGTTTATTGGAGGCTTCTTTCAGGCAAGAGAAACTTTAAGTTTGCTTCCTTGAAAATCTTTCCCATCAAACCATTCCTCAGCAGCCTTGGCAGTTGGCAAATCTTCATAGGACACTATGGTATCACCTCTAGGCTTTCCTGTCTCCTTATCCAGATACATATGGATCATGGGTTTCCCAGTTCTCTTGTTTATTTTTACAACCCTACACTGCTTGAAGAAGTCTGCCAGATCATCTAGAGTCACATTGTCATTTAATCCTTGCACATAAATTGAGCTGTTGTCAGAGTCTTCAATGGAATCTATAGGAAGGCCTAGATCAAGATCTGGTCCTTCATCCATGGGTTGACCAGACTAATTGAAGCCACCTCACTCTTCAGCGCTGCACATTCCACCATGTCCTCCTACCTGCCCACCTCTACTCATGCCTCCACGATAAAATTCCCCTGTTCCCCTGCCCTGTTTATCATGGCCACTCATGTTCCAGTTCTCTCCTGATCCGGAAAATCCTCCAGACTCCTGCCCATGAACACCCATGCTACTGGAGTGGTCCTGTTGGAATGAACTCTGCTGCCCCTAGCTGTTGTTCTGTTGGCTCTATTGACTTAGAGCCTGGCTGTAGGATCCAGTCTGAGGAGGGTAAATAGTGGAAAGCTGCTGCCTGCAGTTGCTTTGTTGACCAGAGCTACCCTGCTGTCCATAGCTGCTTGGCTGCCCATAGGTGTTGTGCTGAGAGTAACTGCTCTGATTGTAACTAATCATCTGTGAAGAGGAGTAGCTGGTAGGAGGATAGGATGCAGGTGTGGTGACTGCTGCATGGGATAGCTCTCATGTACCTGGGGATAACTGTAGTTACTCTCTTCTGTGTCCTAGGCTGGGTTGATTATAACCCCCTGTGCTAGATTGAGATTGACTAGTCTCAGCAGACTTGTTAACATCCTGTGGTCTTGTAGGTGTTGGTGGCTACTGACTGCTGGCCATAGGCTGGGTACGCAGACAGGGTGTCATATGCAGACTGAGCTTCATAAGAGGACTGGGTTGAGTGACTATAGCAGTGGTAGTGTCATAAGCACCAGTGCCATATCCTTGAACAGGCTGGCTGTATGCTCAGGGGGCAGTTGGAGTGGTATAACCAGAGGGACGCTGTCCATAAGAAGTAGCATATGCAGTATGCCCGTAGGTGGCAGTGGTCTGAACCTGGGTATAGCTGATATCAGTAGGCTGTCCATAGGTTCCATAGCTTTGTTGCCCATATGCCTGGGTGGTCCTTGAGTTGACTGGGTGGTAAAAGCACTGAAGACCTGCTGGGCTGCAGCTCAGCTGTAGGTACTGTAATCCATGGACACCATGTTCTCTCCTTCCTCCTCATTAGTCATTAGCTTTTTATTGACAGGTGATGCTTCCACACAGTGCACAAGGTATTCATTCTCTCTACAAAAGTCCTAAGGTTATTAAGATTAATAAAAGCTGATTTAGATATTTACAGTTAACTACTTATGTCTTTGCCAAGTGTGTTTAATACCAGGTTTCTAAAAATGTTTAAGTAAGGAATAACATGTATTTGAACAATATGTTTAATGAATAAGGTTTATAGATTCCTAAGGTTATAAATATATACTCAGATTAACAGAAACTGATTTAGAGATGTTTATATAACCACTTAGGTCTTTGCTAACTATGTTAAACACCAGACTTCTAGATACAATTGACAAATAAGATTTACTAAATCCTAAGGTCTTCTCAGGTTAACAGTAACTGACTTGAAAATATATATCTGGTCTCTTTAACTTTGGTAACTTTGCTAAGTTTTAGTTACTTGGATAAACTGAGTCATTAAAAAACTGATATTCTGCTGTCCAAAAAGGACAAAACTTGGAAGCAGGTAAGTAGACAGCCTAGCTCTGCCAAGACAGGGTAGGCAAGTCCTTCATAACCCCTGCTCTACAATCAATGTCTGTCAGAGAAACGGGGCCAAACGACTGAAGATCGATGCTGTAATGTATGGAGAGAAAATGGGAACTGTCCAGGCAGCCACTGGTATGTCATTTCTGAGTTTTGGAAGCTGCAGGCCCTGTACTTCCTATAAAATCAAATATATTTATCCCTCTCAGGTCTCTGAGGTGGTTGAAGAACAGATAGCTAGAGTCTCATAATTAAAGTTTGAGTTGTTTAGGAGTCAAGAGAGTGTTATAGACCTAAGAAGATGCAAGTTAGTTAACTTGTGTTGCAAGTTAGTATGAATGTTGAGTTAGATATAGAACTTTAAACTCATGGAGATGGTTAGATAGTAGAATGTTAAAGTCAGGGGCCAAATACATATGGACTGGACATTGGGAATGTATGCTAAGCCATATAACCCTCATAACTGTGGCCTAATTACCTCTGTTGTTTTGTATTGTATTTATTATTATTATAAGAGAAAAAGCCATTTTTTGGACTGAAAGGGGAAACTCTAGGGGGAAATAAGATATACCTTAAACTTAAATAAAAGGGAAGAGGATGGGGGGTTGAGGGTGGGAGGGTGGGACAGGAGGGGGGAATAGGGAGGGGACTGCGATTGAGATGTAACTTGAAGAAATAAAAAATAAAGAAAAAAACTGATATTCTGTAATAGTGAGCTATGTAACAAATCAAGAAAGTTCCCGCTCTTTTTATGGACTATGTTTATGGCTTAACAATCAATCACCTTATAAAAGGACCAAATTCTATAACATGCTTAGAACTAGACTCATATTCATGTTAAGTACAAATGTAATTCATTTACAATGTCAAGCTTTATTTAGTCTCCTGCATATATTTTCAAGATTAAGCCTAAAGCAAATAACTAAAATCAAGTAAAGTTTGTTTAAATCAGGTATAGCTAATAAATTATGGTTCTCAAACTCTTCAGAAATCTGCTGAATATGTCATTTAAAATGTTTAATAAAAAGCTTCCCATGATAGACAGTAATGCCAGATCTTGGGGCAACACTAAGGTGTCCAAAGAAGACATTGGACACAAAGAACTCTACCTGGATTGTGGAAATGCTGACCACTGGCAAGGGGCTGTCCCATGCTTCATCTGCCACCAGATACTTTAGATACTGTTGAGTTCACTGCCCTGATCTGCCTCACCACAGCAGGTCAGTTTTTCCAAGTTCCTCATCCGCAGTCAGGCAGCAAAAGGTCTATGCTGTCCTGTGCGGCAACTAAAGATTCAATGACATTCTTTGTGACAGCATAAGACCTATGGCCTTTGCTCTCCAATGAAGCAATCAACACCATGGGAGCCTAAGGTAAACATCTAGGTAGCAGGTAAGTTCCCTGTCATATTAATTGATACATAAGCCCTTAGGTTTATATTTCCTGCTATAGTTCATCCTTTGTAGATCTCTGATGATACCGAAGAGTAACTTTATGGTAACAGCAGCAAGTAAACCAGCTCCTTTCCCAATGCTGCAGATGCCTTATTAGTTCATTTCATATGTAAAATCAGGCCTCACTTCTCTATAGAACTAGGTATCCAGCTGAGAAAGAAAGACAGACAGTTAACTTGCTAGCAGACTTCATGTGATAAACTTACAAAACAGGTTTCAATATACTTTTTAAATATTCCTTTATTTAAAGGAACCTGCTTTTGGATGACTGCCCTCAATAAAGAATTACTTGTGTCTCATGGTAAATGATTAGATAAAAAGGTTTGAAGTTGTGAGGACAGTGGGGTTTTTTTTAGTTAGTTAGTTAGTTAGTTAGTTAGTTTGTTTGTTTGTTTGTTTTTGGTACCTGGAAAATACTTTAATAACCTAAAATACATTGAATTTTTAACATTTATTTATTTCTTCAAGTTAAATCTTGATCATAGTCCCCTCTCTCCTCCCCCTTCAAGTCCCACCCTCCTACCCTCTTCCCAGTCATCCTCCTATCTGCTTTTTTTTTTTTTTTTACAATTTAAGGTGTGTCTTTTTCCCCCAACATCTCCCCCCTTTTAGTCCAATAAAAGGCTCTTTTTCTTATAACAATAAAAACAATATAAAAGAGTAAGAACAATTAGGCCACAATTATGAAAATTTTAAGGTATAACATACATTCCCAATGTCCATTTCATGCATAATTGGCAACTGATATTAATATTCTATTATCTATCTTCATGAATTTAAAGTTCTATGCCTAACTCATTTTCCATCTTAACTTGCATTACCAACTTAAAAACACCTTCTTACACCTAAAGCATCCTTTTAATTCCTAAACAACTTAAAATTTAACCATGAGACTATAACTATCTAGTCTTCAACCACAGCAGAGACCTGAGAAGGATAAATATATCTGAATAAAAAGAAGTGCAGAGCAAGCAGCTTCCAAAACTAAGGAATGACAGACAACTGGGTGTCTGGAGAGTCCCCCAGTCTCTCTCAATACATTGGAGCATCTATCTTCAGCTTCTTGGTGCAGTAACTCTGAGAGACATTAATTGTAAAGCAGGAATTATGAAGGACTTGCCTACTCTGTCTTGGCAGAGCTAGGCTGGTAAGACAGTGTTTTAAAATGTATTAATTGCAAGTTGTAAAGGTCTAAGGAAATGATTTAAGCTATACAAAAAATGAGAAATATTTCAGACTTCTTTCTCTCTATGATATTGCTATACTGTATTATTTAGAGTTTCTACTGCTGTAAAGAGACACCATGACCACTGCAACTCTTATAAAGGAAACATTTAACTTGGACTTCCTTATAGGTTCAGAGCTTAGTTCATTATCAGCGTGGTGACTTGCAGGCAGACATGGTACTGGAGTGGTAGCTGAGAGTTCTACATCCAGATTATAAGGCAGCAGGAGAGAGTGATATTTACCTTGGCTTGAGCACGTGAAACCTCAAAGCCCACTCCCGGTGACACCATTCCTTCAGCAAGACCACATCACCTAATTGTGCCATTCCTGGTGAGCCTATGGGGGGGGGGGTCATTTTCATTCAAACTACTACATATACTAACACCTAAAAAGTTCAAAGTTTTAAAATTAATCATTGGAGTCCTGATAAGCTATTAATCTAGCCTTGGTAAAACACTGGCTACATTAGAGACAATAACCTCAAGATTTTAAATTTCTTTTGGTTGTCTTCTAAATAAAGATGTAAAAGTGTTTCTCTAACAGACATTAAATGTGAAGCAGGAATTATGAAAGACTTACCTACCCTGTCTTGGCAGAGCTAGGCTGTTGACTTACCTGCTTCCAAGTTTTGTCCTTTTTGGATAGCATTCTGTCTACAGTGGAAGCATGAGTTTTCTCTTGCCCAATGACAAGCTTGCCAATAATGCAGCAATCTCCAAATAGAGGTTCTTCGATATATATAATATGCTTGGAGTAGAATGAGGGCTGCTGTCAGGAGCTGACATGTCTCAACATCGAAAAAATTTAAGTTAAGAAAACATCTTTAAGTGTCATATTCTATAGATCTCTTGAGGTTTTTGAAGACCACCTATCTATCTCCATATATTTGGATAAGCAAATGGTACATGTCTCTTAGCAACTTGATTTCTGATTAACATAGAAAACATCTGTGATGCACTATGCTAGTACCTAACAAAATATGTTTGAATGACTATTAGTTTGCATTTCTTAATTATCCTAAACAGTTTGTGACATTTTCTATCTAAATAATCAAAATGTCACATTGCATTTTAAGCATTACATAGGTATAATACCTTAAAAGAGTTAACCTTAATGTTGTATCATATACAAAGATCAATACCAATGTAGTAAATATAATCTTAATTTTGTATCAGTATA
>CAJQZJ010030450.1:0-54925 GCA_907164525.1 Lophiomys imhausi | reverse complement strand
GGCATTACTGTTAACATCTCTATGAAAACCATGTGCATGGTGCGGGGTGGCATTACTGTTAACATCTCTATGAAAACCATGTACATGGTGCGCGGCGGCATTACTGTCGCCTTTCGTTGCCTCACAGAGGTTGAAGGTAAGTACCTATTGCTGAGGACACTATGAAACTGGACACAGAAACTGGAAGATCCAAGCTGGGTATGACCTAAAAGCTTTTTCTCTGAGGACTAACTTTCATAGTATCTGAAGGTGCCATGTAAGCTTCCAAGGGAAATAAGCAATGAATAGTCCTACCAAGCTGTGACACCTGTGAACCATGACAATGACCAGCAAGACACACCAACCCTGAAGGGTGCAATGATGGCATTCATCTCTTGGTGGTAACCAACAGCCCTGTAAGTGGACTTAAGGCACTCAACAGGAGGGAAATGATACTTGGTACTGGGAACCTTGCCAACTATCCAGGGCTAGCAGGGTCATGAATCTAAGAGGAGATCCTACTGATAGCAGCTTAGAATTAATTCCTGGCTCTATTCTAAATACTTTACCTCATAGAAAAGTGTAGCTTTCATTAAAGAAACTTCTCTTTTTGACAGAGACCTTACAGAAAATCACAACCAATCAAAATACAGAAAACAAATGATCAAGTCCCCAGCCCCAGTGGATACATCTACAACACAACTCTTATACTTAAGGTCCAGGGCACATCACAGAAGATGGGGCATAAAGATAGTAAGGGCCAGAGAATCAGGAAATCTGCTGTGAAATTGTGTCTCCTATAGAACAGGGAAACTTCACCCATGTGTGATACCTCAAAAAAATGGCTATCTAAACAAAATATGAACAAGTACAACATCAGTAGACACACTACCATGGAAGGGGGGAATCTCATGGGGACCCAGGCCTAGACAACTACAGGCAACTAAGGAATGCTGAGAATAGGAGAAAGAGTTTTCCCCAGGGATTATCACCCTAATTGGTTATCCAAAACAAAGTGGTCAGCCCTAAATTCATATACATACAAGTAACACTAAGTAGACCGAGACGGTTGTACTTACATATTCAGACATGTGTATCTAACAATAAGAAAAGTCATGAATTTGAGAATTTGGGGCTACATGAGAGAGGTTGGAGAGAGGAAACGGAAAGGGAAATTACGTAAGTATATTTTAATTTACAAATAAAATCATGGGCATCTTTCAAAGTGTAACCAGGTACCATAGCCATGAAGCTTTTGATTCTTTGGTCAAAATCAGTGATGATCCTCTGTGGTATGAGTTTATTAAAATAACCAATTATGAGAATGTTTTGTTTAATCCCAGGTGTGAGGTTGCTTAAGACACAGGTGTAAACTATTAACTGTCTTATGAGCTAGCAGGGACGTGGCTTAGCCAGCTGCAGCGTGTAAACCCTGAGGACTTGGGAGAGAGGAATAAAAAGCCAGAGCCCAGAGGTGGGGGAAAAAGTTTCTACAAGGAAAAAGCTAGAGCTGCTGAGAAGGGGGTTACAAAGAGAAAAAGGGCTACACAGAAGAAAGAGATTGCTGCTCTCCTGGCTGCTGGTGCTCCCCCAAACTGCTGCTTGTTCTTCTTGCTGGTGTCTCCTGGTGTGTTGGGCTTCTACTGAGACTGATATTACCCCAAAGACCCAACAACCCTAATCAGCATGAAGTAGCCTAAAGAGAACTACACCCCCTTTCACCTTTAACCTTCTTTCTCTCCTGCCTAGTGTTGGGGGCTTGAGAGGAAGTGTTGGTGGAAGGGAGGTGGAGGTATTAAGTACAGCAAAATAAGTAGAGTGAATAATATAAAAAAATAAAATAAAGGCTACTTGTTACTATCCTCTCTAAAATAACACCACTCTTTTGTTTCCTCATTGAATTGCAGGCTCCCTGAGTACACTTATTCTGTCCACCATTTAACATGTTCCTAAAATGCCAGCTCTCCATAGGGGTGGCTTTTGTCCTACAAGGCAGTTAAAACAGAAGTCTTCCCCTGAACCTCCTGGTTCCTATTTCCTTTTCTGTGCTTTAGAGGCAGAAGCATAGAAAGAAAATTGTCATTCTTGGACAAACCCAGTTTTTGGTAAGTTATTTCTGTTCATCAATCCTGGTTAGCTGAAGAACAGGAGTAAGCATTATTATTGGAGTTCTGTTGTAGAGGAAGGGTATTTAAAGAAAAAAACAGATTTAGAGATTGTTTTTTGTTTTGGTTTTTGAGTTTTGAGCCAGGGTTTCTGTGTAGTCCTGGCTGTCCTGGAACTCAGTCTGTAGACCAGGCTGGCCTCCAACTCAAACAGATCCTGCACTCAGGAGGCAGAGCCAGGTGGATTTCTGTGAGTTCAAGGTCAGCTTGGTCTACAGACTACTGAGTTCCAGGACAGCCAGAGCTACATTAAAAAAAAAAAAAAAAAAAAAAAAAAAAAAAAACCTCAACCCATGAAATTCCCACACCTTTTTTCTTCTGTAGGCTTTTTGATAAGCACTTATTCGAACAAGTATTTACTGGGCATTTCCCAAATGTGGGTTCTGTTAAGGATGTGTGACAATTGTTATAGAAAAGGGAGTGATTAGGAGACCTTACTGAAGAATGGTGTCAGTTTGTCATAACTCTGTTTTGTATTCCACCCAAACTACAATAAAACCTTAAGTTTCCATTAAGATTTGTTCTTATGTTTATGTATTGGGGGGAAGGGTCACTCGTGTGGTAGTGAGGACAGGAGTGGCTTCTCACTTTGCACCTTGTGGGCTCTAGTGACTGAGCTCAGGTGGCCACACTCAGGAGCAACCACTTCCACCCACTGACTGAGCCAACACTGAAATCCACTTTTGCTGCCTATGGTTTTATCGTGTGGTTCTGGCTGCTGGGGTTAAAGGTGTGACCCACCACTGTCATTGTGTCTTTATTTTTTTTTTTAAAGATTTATTTATTATGTATACAGTGTTCTGTCTGCAGGTATATCGGCAGGCCAAAAGAGGGCACCAGATTTCATTATAGATGGTTGTGAGCCACCATGTGGTTGCTGGGAATTGAACTCATGACCTCTGGAAGAGCAGCTAGTGCTCTTAACCGCTGAGCCATCTCTCCAGCCCCATTGTGTCTTTATAACTGTGTCAGTTCCACTGTTTACCTATTAACCTGGCTATCATGTCAATAATTAAGACTCTATTATATTATTTGTTAAGTAGGTTTCACAACTCAAAAACTGAGCACTTATTACTCTATTCTTAACCCACAGAGCTAAATCTGCCCCCCCCCCCCAGTGTAAATCAGAGACACTTGCACTTTGTCGCTCTGGCTTCTGCTGATTCTCACCTCCTCCTCTCTCCTGCCTCTGCCTCCTCTAGAATCCTCCTCCTTCCTCTCCTTAACCCCTCCTCCCCTGGAGGGCAGGAAGTCCAGCCCTATTCTCTCCCCTAGTCAGTGATTGGCTGTAAGCTGCTTTATTGACCTATCAGGGGACAATTGGGGATCAGTGTTTATATAACATTGAGACATGAGCTCTTCAAAACAAGGACTGGAACCAGATATGGGTGGGGGGGGGGTACAGAAATCAACGTTTGAATTACACAATAACCTTATACACACCATATCTGATTTTAGAAGTATAACTTTTTTATGTTTGTTTTTCCAGACAGTGTTTTTCTGTGTAGCCCTGGCTGTCTTGGAACTCACACTGTAGACCAGGCTGGCCTTGAACTCAGAGATCCACCTGCTTCTGCCTCCTCAGTGCTGGGATTAAAGGTGTGCGCCACCACAACAGCCTGGCTCTAACTAAATTTTTTTAATTATTATGAGAGGATACACACATGTCACGGCTCAGGTGGACAACTCTGTAGAGGCAGTTTTTCCCTACCTTTGTGTGGGGCGCAAGGATGGAATTCAAGTCTCACTTTTGCCCTTCAGCCATCTTGCTGGCCCTAGAAGTGTGATTTTCGGTGCACATACTTTTTTTTTTTTTTTTTTGAGACAGAGTTTCTCTGTTTAACAGCTCTCTGGCTGACCTAGAACTCTCTTTGTAGAGCAGACTAGCCTCAAACTCACAGAGATCCACCTCCCTCTGCCTCCCAAGTACTAGGATTAATGCACCACCATGCACAGCAATTATAGACAGCTGTGAATTGCCATGTGGTTGCTGAGATTTGAACCTGGGTCCTTGGAAGAGCAGCTAGTGTGCTTAACCATTGAGCCATCTCTCCAGCCCTAGAAGTGTGATTTTCATAGTGCTCCTGTATTCTGCAAGTTCTGTACCCTTGGAAACTCTTTTCAAAATGAGATCTCACTGTGTAGCCCCAGCTAGCCAGTGTAGATCAAGCTGGCTTCAAACTCACAGACTCCTGACTGCCAGATTAAAAGGGTGTTTTTGTCAAGGAGCTTTTCCTGTCTGTCTCTACTAGACTTATCACCAGCTATGGTCTGAATGTTGGTAGCCTCGACTTTATATATTGAAACCTATTCCCTGGTGTGAGGGTCTCTGGGAGCTGGGCAAGGAACAGAGTTCTGCTTTTATAAAAATGATTGATGATCTTCTCCAAAGACACCCCTGAAAGTTTTCTTGGTTTTTGTTTGTTTTTTTTTTTTTTTTTTTTTTTGGTTTTTCGAGACAGGGTTTCTCTGTGTAGCCCTGGCTGTCCTGGACTCACTTTGTAGACCAGGCTGGCCTCGAACTCGCAAAGATCCGCCTGCCTCTGCCTCCCAAGTGCTGGGATTAAAGGCGTGCGCCACCACTGCCTGGCTGTTTTTGTTTGTTTTTTGAGACAGAGTTTCTCTGTGTACCCTGGCTGTCCAGGACTCACTTTGTAGACCAGTCTGGCCTTGAACACAGAGATCCACCTGCCTCTGCCTCCCAAGCGCTGGGATTAAAGGCATGCGCCACAATGCCTGGCAGTTTTCTTGTTATTTACCATGTAAATGCAGCAAGATGTCATACCAAAGTGGCCAACACCCTGACCTTAAACACCCAGCCTCCTTCAGAATGGAGAAGTAAGCCACTCTGTGCACTTCGTTTCTTCAAAGTCACCCCCACTTTTATACTTGTCTGCATCTTCTATACTGATTGTAATTATTTGTCTTAAGAGTTTTTACTCAGGCTGGAGAGATGGCTCAGCCATTAAAGGCTAGGCTCACAACCAAAAATATAAGAGTTTTTACTCAGTTGAAGTGAACAAGATGGGGAACTTTTGTGTAACTGAAAATTTTATTAAGCTATATTTATTAATACTTGATAAACACCTAATACCTGACACTTAAACAACCCTACCCTCACCCTTCTGAAAGGATATTAAAGGTGTAGGTCCTTGAAGGCAAACTCGTCAGCCTTCTATCTGGAGGCACACTTCAAACAGCAATCAGCAGTCTGGCTCTGGAATTATGATGGCAGCCTCCAGTTCATTTCAGCTTAGGTTTCAGGCTTTCTTCTCAGGCTCAGGGCCTAGCGTTGCCCACTGGCTTGTGCAGCCAGCCTGCTTCAACTGCTCAGCTTGAGGCCTGCTTCAGTCAGCCAGGACTGTCCAGGGACACCTCAGACCACCATTTGAACCAGCTGAACCCCTCAGTGCAGGTGCTGTGTGCAAGGGTTAGTTCTTGGTCTCTCAGCCTTGCCTTGGCTTAGAGGCTAGTTCATTTGTGTGGTCCTATGTCATGCCCTCACACGACAGGTGTTACCTTCCTGCCTGTTTTCGAGGTCTTTGCTGCAGCCTCAGAGCTCCATTGGCTCTCGGCCCATGGATGGATGTCTTCAGTGCCCGGTTTTCATGAATCTGTCAGCAGGTTCTATGCCACGTCTTTTCTGCCAGCCCTCTTAGAGTGGCTCATGGCAAGAATCTCTCTCTCAGACTCTGCCTCTCAGTTTATGTGCCTTCCACTTCTTACTGCCTCAGGGCTTGGGCTGTGTTAGGGTGGCCTCAGGGCTGGTAGATGGTATATGTCTCTTAGCACTTTGTGGTCTCTCCAGGGAGGGCTTAAATAGGGCATGGTTCTCACGGTAACTCACAACTCTCAGGCTCTCTCATGATCCTTGGCCAAACCCTTCTGCAGGGCACACTTTCTCTTGGTCTCTGCAGCTTCGCAGTCAAGCCCCTCAGCAAGGCCCCGTCTGCATCTCTCACACAGAGCTGCAGCCTCTAGAGCTCCAAAACGAGGCTTCATGTTGCCTCAGTCCAATCTGGGCTCCGCTCACCTAGACTGCAATCTTCAGCTAGAGTCTTTCAAACTGGGGCCGTGCTGAGGAACAATGCCAAGCTCTTTTTCATTTTCCCGGGCTTTCCTTGTTATGGCCAGAACCATATGCTGCCATGTGCCAGGCTGATCTGCATTCCAAAAGCCCTTACTAATTCACTAAAGAATCCCCATTATAGGCTGGAGAGATGGATCAGCCATTAAAAGGCTAGGCTCACAACCAAAAAAATAAGAATTCCCATTACACTGGTGCTCCTTTTAAAGCTGAAACCAAACCAGACACTGATAGCTAGCTAGTTACTGTAAAACATTGGATGCATGGTGACCAGTTGAGGTTGACTTGAGGAGAGAAGTGTATTTCATGCCATCTTATATAACTTTTTAAAAAATAGTTTTCAAGAATGACATATTATTGTGTGTTGGGGGACAGGCATGTGCGTTGGTGTGCATGTGGAGATTAGAGGACAACTTTGTTAGAGTTGGCTTTTCTGTCCCACTTTGTGGGTCCTGGTGATGGAAGTTAGGTTGTAGACCTCATGGCAAGCACTCTCATACCTTGAGGTATTTTGTCGGCCCACTTCACATGACTTTTTATTTATTTTTATTTCATGTGCATTGGTATTTTTGTCTGAATGTATGCCTGGGTGAGGGTGTTGGGTCTCTTGGAACTGGAGTTACAGACAGTTGTGAGCTGTTATGTGGGTTCTGGGAATTGAACCTGGGTCCTCTTGGAAATGCAGCTAGTACTCTTAATTGCTGAATCATCTCTCCAGCCTCATACAACTTTTTAAAGTTAGAAATGTACCTTTTATATCCTTTTAATTTTCCTCTCAGCAATCCATTATAACTCTTAGTTGTAAATCTATAGACATTTATAAAGTTCATATTTCAACCAGTACAATCTTCAAGAAGAAGTTATTTCTCTTATTTGCCTGTAAACTATTTCCTTGAAGTTCCTGGGAGGGGGTCCTAATGAACTTAGTATTAGAGAAATACTTTCTCTCATAATACTTATATTTCCTGTCTTGAACTGGGTATGGTGGCTCACACGAATAGTCCCAGCATCTGGAAGGCTGAGGCAGGAGGGTCACCGTGAGTTAAAAGCCAGCCTGAACTATATAATTCCAGGCCAGGTGGGCTAAGTGTTGGACCCTACCTCAAAAACCCACACCATTTCTGTCTGTTGTGCAGGAAGAAAACTGCAGGCTTTTGCATCTCCCAATCTGGCTATTCCACTGGCCAGTTCACCTAACCTTCAATAAGTTGCCTCTCCACACTATAATCTTGCAACAGCCTCAAAGAAAAGTCACCTTTTCAATGGGATGAGAATCCAGTAAGATCCCATGGTTGTGAAGTTACCCTCAGTTGTTTGGGTGACACACTGACTGTCTCCACTGGAGTAGAAACTAGGGTGACTGCACCTCCCTGTGTGACTCTTATATTTCTCTTGTTCACGTTTACCTGCCTCCCATATAGGAATTGTGGTAACTTTCTGTTCGGTTTTGTTTTTTCATCCTCAATCTCTCTTTGGTGGTTCTACAGAATGAAGCTTTTCACTGAAATGTTTCTTAAACAGGCCTGGTGGTAAAGGCCTGTGGATCCCAGCACTCAGGAGGCTGAGGCTGGAGGCCTGTGGCTTTGAGGTCAGCCTGGGATACCAAAGGGACCCCTTAAAAAAAAAGGATCCAGGTGTGACCACCCCTTTAATCCTAGCACTTGGGAGATAGAGGCAGGCGGATCTCTTTGAGTTCAAGATCAGCCTGTTCTACAGAGTGAGCTCCAGGACAGCCAGGGCTGTTACACAGAGAAATCCTGTCTTGAAAGACAAAAAAAAATTAAAAAGAAGAAAAATTAACAAAACTAAAAACCATACAAAGTGCCTTCTTATGTAGCATCTTGTCACCTCTGGGGTGGAAGCCATGGTTCCATCTCATCTCACCCAAAGCTAAGAGCAACACCAGAGTCACCTGGCTTCATGTACGCTGCTCTTTAGAATATGAGCCTATGTTCTAATATTACAGACCTAACAGAATAGGCATGTAACTGAGAGGGGTGGAAACAAGAAGTGCTGAGGCAGAACCCTGGCTCTGCCACTGGATGGCAAGCCCCCTCAATTTCCCTCCCATCACATTGTTTCTGCAATGTAATGGAGCAGGAGTAGAAAATGGCTCCTCCTCGAGGGACAGTGAGGACTAAGTAAGGACATTCCCATGAGGTCCCCAGAAACTCTATTTGGAGCCTGGGAGTGTGGCATTATTGATAGTGTGGGGCCTTAGACATGAACTGGCCAAGGGGAAGGAGGAAGGAGCCCCAGTGCTGCAGAGAGCTAGATGACTGTCTTCTTTTCTGGAAGAGTCTGGCCTCATAACTTCTATTTTCCTAAAAAGCCCTCTCTCAGAACCACCCCGAGATAGATCTCACCCTTTCCAACCACCGGCAATCCACTGTGCCTGTGCAATTGGCTTGAGTTAGGAATCTACCTGAGGACTTCTTGCCTGGGAAGGCACCTCACTTCCTTCAAAAGGCAACGACTTTTAGCCTGGGCTACACAGCAAGTTCAAGTCTAGTCTGGACTGCATAGACAGATCCCATCTCCAAAGCAAAGCAGCCTCTTGGTACTCCTAACCACAAACTTCTTCCTTCTTTCAATATTCCTAGTGTGCAGTTTTTATTGTCTTGATTTTGATTTTTGTTTTTGAGACAATGCTTCATGTGCTGCAGGCCAGCCTTGAACTCTGGAGGGAACTGGAGGGTTTCCTTGAGCGTTTGATCCTCTTGCCTCCACCTCCTAAGTGCTGAGATTATGGGCATACACAATGTGTGCAGGAGATCAAGAGCGTATGCCAGGAAAGCACTCCACCAACCTGTCCTACTATGTCCCACGAGATTCCTTTCCTTACTGCTAAGGGAAGTGTCCAGAGTTTAGGGGGAAGGGGGCTACAGTGCAGTGACGAACTCCAGTTTCTTCCTTTTCCTTTTGGGCAGGATCTCACTCAGTAGCTCTGCCTGACCTGGAACTCACTCTGTAGACCAGGCTGGCCTCCAGCTCAGAGATTCTCCTGCTTCTGCCCAACAGCTGGGATTAAAGATGTGTGCCACTGTGCCCAGCAGAGCTCTAACTCTGGGCTCTAACTGGACCTCACTAGTCTTGTAACCTTGGGCAAGCCATCAGATTCTTCAGTGCAGTCTTCTTACTGGTAAGAGTAATACTGTGGCAGACAGCCATTGTTCATCTCTAAACATCTAGTCCTGTCCTAACTGCCCAATTTTCTTTCCTTTTTCATGACTCAGTATTGAGTATTGTGCTGCTCAAGTTAGCCAATCACGTGTTTGCTAGAGAGGCACTTGCCTCTGGGGCTTCCCAGGAGTCCTCCTGGAGCTCACATAGAGGCCTGCCTTCGCTGTGCACGCTTGCTTCACCATCCTGTGAGCTCCTGCTTTAACGGGCTCCACATGTGATGAATTCCTTTAAGTACACCAATGTCAATTAAAGAGATTGTCTTATCTTAATGCACGTACACATTAGTGTAAGGACATGCATGTGAGTGCTTTTACAGGGTGTTAGTTCCTGGAACTAGAGTTACAGGCAGTTGTGAGCAGACATATGTGGGTGCTGGGAACCAAACTCGAGTCCTCTGGAAGATCAGCACTCTCACTGAGCCATCTCTCCAGCCCCTAAAGTTAGTTTTTATAGCTCAATTGCTCCAAAAACCTACCTTGCAGTTGTCATATGGATAAAGTGAGACAAAGTGTGTGAAGCACCTAGCAAGGTCCTGGCACAGAGCAGGCAGTGAGTGGGGGTTCTTGCTTTAAGTTGACACTTCGGGACAGGGCACAGTGAGAAAAATGTTGTTGTTGCTGACTTGTGTTCCACAGAGAAGTCTTTCCCCAAGAGATAAAATGGCAAAATAAGGGAGGGAAGTCCAGGCTATGATATGCTCATTTATCCAAAATGTCTTTTATTGAAACAGAACGAAAGAGCGCTTAAGAGTGAGGTCTGGAAAGATGTCTTTGGGAACAGGATGGAGCCCAGACCAAATGGTTATTATAGTGTGATGCTCTCCCCGTCCTGATTCTGGCTGATGAAGTGAACATAAAGCAGCAGGGAGGAGATGGGGTTGGGATGGCTGGCGTGAGGCGCCTTTGAGCCTTTGTGTGGGGCGGCCTCGCCTTCCTGTCTATCATGCTAGGGCCTGTTGTCACCTTTCTGTGTGGCCAGCCTCCCACCAAGCTCTGAGGCTGCTCAGAGGGCAGAGTTAGGAGTGGCTAGCAGCGGGACATGGTCACAGCGGTTAGGAGGTGGCTGCCTCAGCAGGGAGGGCCGACGGCACAGCTCCCCATCCCGGAGTACCTCTGGCAGAAGCTTGCGCTTGGTCTCCGGCAGCAGCATGATGCTGAGGATGCAGAGGAGGGCACAGGCCGCCAGTACCACATGCTGCAGGAAGGCTCCATGACCCATGTGGAGGCGCTGGGCTGGGCAACTCAGCCCCCCAAGCGCCCCAAGTGCCATGATTAAGCCCAGGCCACGGCCCCTGAGAAATATGGAGAAGGCACTGAGCCTGTAGCTCTGGTTCCCACCTCAGTTCTTCTCCAACAGATTCTCTCTTGCATCCTTCAGCCCTTTGCCTCAGCTAAAGGCTTCAAGGTCCAGCTGGTCCCTGTCCCTTCCCCTGGCATCACCCCTGCTCTCACCGGACAGTGGTTGGGATGACTTCAGCAGCAAGGAGGGTACTGAGGATGGCGGAAGCTTGGGAGGAAAAGAGACCAAGGACAGAGAAGGTGGTGATGGCAGCATCATTCAGATCTGGGGGACCAAAAAAAGATATGAATGGAGGTGGGAACCATACACCTGACCTAGTCTTAAACATCATCCTCTTAGACCCTCTGGCTCATGCTGTTTGGGCTCTGGGCACTCAGTAAAGGAATGGAGGAACAGACAAGTTTACATGGCCGGACGGCTGTCTGGGGAGGGTCCTGGGTCTTGGAAGGCCTATGCCTTTCTGAGACACCTCTATTGGGGTTCCCTTAATAACCCCACAATGTGGAGAAGACAACATGCTCACAATCCCACAGGCCCAGCAGGACCAGGGAAGCGATGCCCGTGAGAGTCACTGAGAGAAGCAGGATGCCCCGGCGGCCAAAACGGTCCACAGTGACCCCCAGGAAGACACAGGCTAGGGCTGCTGTGCCACTGGCCAGCAGAGAGCACAAGTAGAAGTCAGAAGGGCTCCCTCCTCCTCCTCCCACAGGCTGGTAGCAGTGGCGAATGGCATGGGCGATGAAGCTGTGCAAAAGGTTTGGAAGCAAAAACAACAACAACAACAAAAAAAGTGTCTGAATCACAATCCACAGCTTCCCAAGGCTTCCTCCTCTGCATGGTTTCAAGAGACCATCCCCACCCAACCAACCCTCATCCCAGCTACTGGCCTGGCCCTCAGCTCAGACAGCCAGGCTCACTTGGTGAAGCCCAGGATAAGCAGGTTTTTCCAGATGTTGCGGTAGTTGAGGAGGGAGGCGAAGGAAAAGGTGGACGTTGCAGGGAGAGAGCAGGTGTTCTCCAGTTCTTTGGGGAAGAGAGAAGAGCTATTAGGAAAAGCTGAGACCCCAGGATCCCCCACACAGAAGTGGAGACCCTTGGAGGGGGCACAGCTACAACCATGGAAAGGCCTCACGTGTGGGGCCCTTGCTTCTCACCCTGTAAGGCTTCCTGGGCCTCCTCGCCCAGCATCTGCCCATGGGGCCGGTTTCGCTCAGCCAGGATCCTCAGCACAGACTGAGCTTCCTCAACCTGTCGCTTCACTATCAGCCACCGTGCAGACTCCAGAAACAGACCAGGCCAGCTACGGGCAGAGTGGCAGAGTATACCATAAAGCCTTCTTTCTCTGGACCCAGGGATGGGAAGCTACCACCTCCAAGGGACTGGGCAGGCGGTGGAGGAGCAGTGTCTGGACGAAGGGGTGTGCTGGACATAGATGGGAAGAAGCAGGCCCCAGGTGGAGGTGATACTAACCCATAGAATAGGAAGAGGATGCAGGGAGCGGTGATCATTCGCTGCAGAAATCGCCAGTCCTTAGAGACAAGGGCCAGGCCCAGGAACAGGAAGTGCCCTCCCACCCCTACCAACTCCCCTGCCAGGGCCACCCGAAGCCTCTGGGTTGGGTCGCACAGCTCCAGGCCTGGAGATACAGCAGGGATGAAGGGAGGAGAGGCCAGGGAATAAGGAGGTGTGAGAGAGAAGAGGAGAGGGGGAGGGACAGAGGAAAGGACAGAAAGCTAGGTCAGGCCCTCAGCAGAGGCTGCAGTGGCCACCTCCCACAAACTAACCTCTGGGGGCCAAGAGGAAGAGCCTACACCCCTCTCCTCAAATCTAGCTGGGTTTTACAGTCTGGGAGCTTGCCATTCCTAGTTTACAGGTCCTTTCACATTGGGTCTCTCATTTGACCTTCATATGTGACCTTGTCCAAGGTCACACAAGTTTTTCGGGATTTCATTTAGGGTGGGGTTTGAGACAAGGTCTCACAATGTAGCCCAGGCCATACTTGGCCTCACAAGCTTTTCTGCTTCAGCCTCCCAAGTGCTGGAATTACACCTGTCTGCTGCCATGGCCAATACTTCATTTTTCAAATGCTCTATCCTGTGACAGAAGTAAGGTCAGGTCAAGACTTTAAAGATCATGGCAAGTAAGAGGACAGCGTGGGAAGGAGTAGGAGCCCTGCCTGGACTCTTAAAAAAAAAAAAAAATCAGGACTGAAAGACAGCTGTGAATCTGGACAGCTGAAATTTGGGACCTAGGGGCAACAGGAATTGCCTGCAGATACAGAAAGGTAGGTAAGAGACCAGGGAGGAGTCTCTTTCTGGCAGGGCGCCACTTACGCATCAGGTAGACACCAAGGTCAGTGCCAGCTAGCAGGAAGCCCAGGAGGAATCGAAGAGCCATAATGCCTGTGGAGGAGCCTGCAGCAGCTCCTCCCACTCCACAGGGGCCCACAAGGCCCAAGGTCAGCAGCACAATTCCACGTCGGCCAAACCTGAAAAGTAGGGAGAGCTCCTGGCCACCCAGACTCCCTAATGGAGGAGGTAGCGGGTAGATCCTAGCCGGCTACTCCCAGGCTGGTATGAGGATGAGGTGCAAGGAAGAGTTGTGCTAGAAAAGATGGCAGAGTGGGTGTGGTGGTGCACACCTTTAATCTCAGCACTTGGGAGGCAGAAGCAGGTGGATCTCTGTGACTTCGAGGCCAGCCTCGAGAGTTCCAGGGGAGCCAAGACTACTTACTCAGATAGACCCTGTCTAAAACTGAAGAGAAAGAAAGAAAACATGGCAAGGGATAGGGGCAGGGCCTATGCATGCATGATGTCTGGCTACTACTAGGCAATGGGTGCAGCTGTGCAGGGGACGACGACTGGGGACAGGGCTATCCGTCAGAGATCAGGACATTAAACCATGGATATCAGATCAACTGTGGGGGGAGGGTGTTGATGAGATCCTGCTTAGGGGATTTGGAACCTTCATCCTTGTTGGTAGAGACACTGGGCAGAGGGAATAGATCTTGTCCTGGTCAGAGGTGCTGGTCGTCAATGATCTATGGAGCAGGGCTCTTGAGCTGGGAGGTAACCAGTGGTCACGTGTTCAATGTGAATAGTGTTTATTCATCAGTGAAGATACAGCTACTGCCCACTGTTTCATAAAGTTGGGCTTGGGTCTAATTACACCTAAGGGTAGGCAGTGGGATGGGCCATTGGCCAGGAGAGGAGCTGCTGATCCAGGAGGAGGGTCTACGAATCCATGGGATCAGAATACGTGGTTTTGGAGAACTGGTCTTTAGGGATGTAACAACTGAGGGTCATAGTGTAGGTAGGTGGGTGGGTGCCAATGGGGACAAATAGATCAATCCATTAAAAAGAGACACGAAAGCCAGGGAGATGAGATTAACGATGGTAGGTATTGGGAACTGGGAATGGCCACTGATCCCAAGTCAGCAAGGGCAGGGCTATTGAGCTACCGAATGCTGGGAGATGAGTAATGGCCCATGGGAGATGAAGACAAGGTCCAATGGTCCTTGGAGAAGCGGGGGTGGGGGTGGGGGTAGAGCACTGATACCTTGGAATAAGGTGATTGGTTAAGGCTGTTTTTCATAAGGATGAACTGATCTGATTAATGTGGCTAAGGCTTATTATCCATCATTGGGAATGAGGCCATTATTCCACAGAAATGAGGCCACTGATGCTTGGGGACAGGCTATTTATCTGTGGGTTTAGGATAACCCACAGATTATCCTGGTCCCAGGATATATGGGCCAAGGGTATATGTGATTGTTAAGCAGTGAGGATGGCTATTGGTTTTAAGGAACCTGACCACTGTTTTGAACTACTAATCTATGAATCACCTAGGCAGGACTGTAGACCATATGTTGATGGTCATTGGTCCTGGTTTTCAGAAGCAGAGGCGACAGGGATTTGGATAGACCCAGAGGGTTACTAGTTAGCCAGATGAAGCACTGTTCTTTGACCATGACATGGCTGATTCATGGAAATGGGAGGTTTTGGTCCGAGAGGATCTGAAAACTCTGGCCAGCCACGAAGATAGGACTGTTGTTCTGTGAGGCTCTCTCGTAGACTCGGTGATCCACAGGGCAGAGGCAGTGGGCGGCATGGAAGTGTGAGTTACTTCAGGGAGTTACTTGTGTAGATAGTTAACAACTGTGGGGGATGGGCCACTGGTCAGAGATGGGGTCATCTGTTTGGAAGTTGAATTATTGGTCAGTGGAATGGGGCTGTTGATACTTGGGAATTAACATTAGGTTTTAGGAACCTGGCCACTGAGGTGGGCTAACAGCCTGGGTAGGCTATTAGCCATTGGAGATGAATCTGTCAGTCTATGAAGAGAGAAGTCTAGGAAGGTGGCGGCTGGGATAATAAGGGCAACGAAAGGGAGATGGAACATGAAATGTGGAGACAAGGTTTTGGTTGAGGAGTGATAACTTTGGAGATGAGGACGCTGTCTCATGGATGTGGATCTTCTGGTCAGTGAATGGGGTAAAAGTTCACCTGTGAGGTCATTTCCTCGGGTGGAAATGGGCATAGAAGGTGTATTTCTTGATGAAGGATGAAACAGTCGCTAAACAGGAATCCAGAGGAGGCTGCAGAGTATAGTCAACGGAGCCATCCTTGTCCTCTTTCGAACCCAGCTGCACGGGCTAGTTCCTGCTGCACCCCTTCTTTTCTACCAGCCCTACCCCCACCACAGTCCTCACCTGTCCGCGGGGTAACCCAGGAACAGGTAGCCGGAGGCAAAGCCCAAGATGAACAGGATCTGCTCCAGGATCACCTGCCAGCCCAGGTCACACACGAGATCCCACTGGGGATGTGAGAGTGGTGCAGTCGCATGAGGCCAGGTCCTCCTCGCTGCCCTGGCCCGCTCCCACTCCAGGTCCCGCCCGGCCGCCTCACCTGGCCGATGGCATTGGTGGTGAGCACGGGTAGTCCGTTGTAGTCCCAGTCCTTCAGGCAGTGGTTGAAGTCCGGCGGGGCGAAGCCACTGCACGAGGGGTCTGTACTGGTGGCGGCGGCGGTGGCGGTGGCGGCGGCGGCGGCGGCGACTCGGCTGGCAGCGCTGGCTGCTAGGGCCGCGCCGGCGACGCTGACGCCGCTGGCGTTGGGGGGCTGCTCCCAGCCCGAAGCGTTGGGGGGCAAGGCGCCGTAGTGGCAGTGCAGCGGGGGCGCCAGCGTGAAGATGGGGTCCGAGGCCATGCCCAGCGCCACGAAGAGTACGGGCAGGCAGCACAGGCCGAGCTGCAGCTGCTGGCCGCCACCCAGCGCCCCCACCTGGGCCAGCAGAGCCTCGAAGCTGAGGGGGCCCGGGGGCGCGGCCAGCGACAGGCTGCTGCCCAGCGCGTCGCCCTCCCCCTCCCGCCGGCGCTCCCGCTCACCCTGCAGCTGCTCCGGGGGCACCGCGTCTCCAAGGCTGCCGACCTGCAGCGGCGCGGAGGGGCGGGGGAGAGAAGGTGAGGCCCGGGGAGGCCGGGGGCGCCCGGGGGCCGCGGGTGGGAGGCGCCCGGGGCGCGCGGCGCGGGTCGGGGGAGGTCGGCCGAGCCCCCCGGGGCGCAGACACTTACTCCGTTGGCGCTGGGGGCCATCTCCACGGTGCTGTCGATCTTGTTGCCGCCCCCGCCGTTGGGCTCGGGGGTCCCGGTGGCTACTCGGGGAGCCAGCTTGGCGACCGCGGGGGCCCTGTCGGCCGCGCCGAAAGAATGAACCGTTGTCTGGCCCAGCTGTGTGCGGAGGGCCGGGGTGCCGAGGGCCGGGGGACCCCGCTCTGCAGCTCTGCCGCCGCGGGCGCCTCCTCCGTCTCTACAGTCTCTGCGCTGCTTTCCCCTCCCCTTCCTCCAGACTCTCCTCCCCTTCCCACGTCAGCAGAACTTGGGTCCAGACCGTTCGTCAGAGATAAAGGGGGGCCAGGGCCCCGGTGGAAGGAGGGGCTGGGGTCACCGTCGTCTGTTTCTTGGGGCTGCAGCCCACTGCGGTTAAAAAGAAAAAAAAAAAAGGAAAGTAGGTAGAGAGCTGGGACAAACGCCCGAGATTCCTCCTCATTCCAATCCCCCCCTTCACTCATTCATCCTTCTCTCCACCCCTCCTCATTAATTTTTATTAATAAAATTTATATTAAGTCCCAGGCAGTGTGTGAGGCCTGGAGGATTAAAGGATGGACAAGATACCCTTAGAGGTGGTTTCTAGGGGAGGCAGACCTGTAATTCAGTAATTTCAGTATGGCTTATGCAGATGGAGGAGTGGGTTGGCGGCACTGTGCTCTGCTCTCTAGCTTCGGTTCTCTACCCAGGTACAGGTCTCTAGCTTTCCCCACACACACCCAACTTGGTTGAATCACCATTTTCCAGCAACATTTGGCACTGCTGACCACCTCTTCTTCTAAACTTCCTCCCTGGACTGCCGAGACTCACCTTCTGGCTTTTTCTTCTCATTTTCTCCATGGCAGTCACGTGCGTGCTCCTCCTGTTCTTCAGCATCACTCAGTGTTTATGCCTACCTTCTGCTCTCACACCGTTACCTCCGTGCTCTGTGTATTAGACACCGCCAACCCAGACAATACACACCCGATTTCCTATTTCCACTTCTTCTCAGAATCCTGCATCAGTGAAGCAGCCTCTTGGTGGCCCGCGTAAGCTTGAATGTCTCTTAGGGGCCTCAGGAGCAGAATCCTGCAACACCCTCCCCGTAACCTGGGTGTTTTCTAGTGCTTGCCTCTTTGAGAGAGTCGGACCCTTCGGAGTGTGCCCTGGGAATGCCTTCTTCATCTCATGTCACGCTCTTCATAAAATTCTCCCTATGTTGCTACCTGGTAGTTCTTTCTCTCTCCGGTGGACTGCTGAACTCTTAGCTTCCAACTGGTGTTATGAGCCCACTTTATTTCTCCCCGTCTGTTATGTTGCAGATGGAATGAGCTTTTTAAAAATGAAGGTGTTTAATTTTTAAAAATTTATTGGTGTATCGTGCATGATGTATGTGTGTAAGGGAGCATGCTGTGCTGCATGTGTTGGAGGTCAGAGGATAGCTTGAGAGTTCTCGACTTCCATCTTTTCATGGGTTCTGGAGAAAAGTGATTTCCGGGCTTGCATGCTGAACCTCGTCAGGTCCCCAAATGGAGGTCCGACTGTGTCTCCTCTGTGCTCGACTGCCTTCAATGACATCTCTCACCAAGAAGAATATTCTAGACAATGCATACCTGGTCGCATGCTCTCTGTAGCCACATCCATTTCTTTCCTCCCACACTTCATTCCAACCTCCTGGCTGGCCCTCTTTCAGTTTTTCCAGCATCAAAGGGCATTTGCACAAGCTGGTTCCTATGCCCAAAAAGTGCAAGGCTTCTTTAAGGTCCCCTCATACTCTCGCTGTCAGTTTAAGCATCTTTGCTTCAGAGAGACCTCTCCTAAGCCTCAGCCTTTCTAAGATGGGCTGATGGACCCACAGCATTCATGCCACTTGAGAGATTGCTAAAAATGCAATCTTGATGTCATCTAGACCCTTAAACCATAATTTTCAACTACATATTCAGGCACACACACACTATATACATATATGTGTATGTATAAATTAGATACGTATTCCTCAAAGAGATGTACTGCTTGCTATGTATTTCAACCTCAACCCCAGGTAAAGTCCAGGAAAGAGTATCAAGTCTAGATAAAGAAATCTTTCATTTTCTCCCATGAACCTTGATGGGCGAAGTCTAAGCCACAGAATCACTGCTTCATTACTTCCTCTGTTCAGGAATTTTCCAAGTAGAGGAGCTCTTCTCTAACCCAAGTACCCCCAGGCCACCTCCCCTCTGTCTCTTTCAGAGTTACTGTGTTTATGGCCTGAATCCATCCTTCTCTTTATCTTGGAACAATAGTTCCTTAATATTTGTTTTTTGAGACATGGTATCGCTGTTGACTAGGTACATAAATCTACTTGTCTCTGCTTCCCAAGTGGTGGGGTTAAAGATGTGTGGTAGCCTAGCTTAATAATTAATTTTGAGCATTTCCTTGTTTTCAAAAGCCCCATAAGATCATTTCGATCACCCTCATACCAAAGCTGAAAGACAAGAGGGTCGGGGTGACTTATTCACAGGCACACAAGTACCTGATACATCTAAGATTTGAATTGAAGATTCCTTTTCCAAGCTCAAGGTTCTTTCTGGCAAGCCTGTCTGGAAGATGGAAATGCCTTTAATGTATAGGGGTGAATTTGTTGGCCCCAAATAGGAAAATATTTTCCCTCAAGTAGGATGAGAATGGTGCTCGAAATCAAAGAGGTGCACAGGGATACCATGATCCAAAGATTATGGCTGAAACTTGAGGTGCCCTGGCCTAGTCACTAAGCCAGGTTTTGGGGAAAGCAGAACCAGAGTGATGATGGCTACCTCCTTGCAGTCAACGGCAGGACTGAACGTCACCTAAACCTTGGACTCTCATCTCAACGTCCTGAGGACTTCTAACCTTTTGCATTCCCCTGCAGTCTCAGCTTCTCTAGGTTATGGAAGTCTGAGGAAAGCGTAAGGAATGGACTCTCTTGAAGTTGCCTAAGGAAGCCAGATCAACCAAGCCTTTCGGTTGGGTCCAGTTAGCCCGAGGTGGAAAGCTGTTAGCTTTCTGGTTGGGGTGCTCTTGAAAGAGTAACTTTTGAGGCTGCTGTGGCCAAGTTGTCCACATCTGTGAAGCCTGCAGACTCTAGCACAGACCCTTCTTGGGTCTTTCGTCCCGGATCAGCTCAGCATCACCTCCCAGTCTTCCTCATCAAGATCTTTCTTCAGTTGCTCCCTTCGCTCGGTCTCATGTCACCTTTCCATCGCCAGGAACTTACTTGAGACAGGGTCTCACAATTAGACCAGGCCGACCTCTACCTCCCAGATCCAGATCCACCTGCTTCTGCCTCTCAACCGCTAGGATTTAAGGTATGCATCACAGCACCTGGCTAGCTTTTTTCAAGATGCACACACAGTGACTGACTTCATGTCTATCCCAGTTTTGCTGGAAGAGTATATTCACTATGTACCTTTGGAACTCTACCTGGGCCATTGCAAGAGCTGAGAAAAAGTCTATCGGGTAGGTTTTGAAGGAGCAAAATTTTCCCCCATAGCGTATGTTCCTCAGAAAAGGGGAGGGGTGCCAGGCCATCCCCCTCAGGCTTTCAAGAGGCAGAGTCAGGAAACCATACGGCAGGGGTTTAATGAGGTGCAAGCCACGCCTGTGGCCAGCTGGCCTGACTTGTGAGGGGAGGAGCTCTTCAGTGTATTCCGGTTAATCACTGCACTACCCCTCTCTCAGAAGAGAGTGAGGTGCTGGTCATCTTCAGCCAAGAAACAGGAGGGAGGCTCTGTGTGGCCCCAAGTTTCAGCCACCTGATTTTCTGTGTTCCAAACTCCCAAAGGCAGAAGGCAGTACAGCGACCTCCACCCCAGGACGACGAGGGGAGGCCAGTCCCTCCCTACCCCAGACGGCCTGATGTCTGCCTGAACAAAGCAAGAAATATTAAATATAAATACTTTATACAAAATGGCTCATACAAAAAGGAGCAGGTATGGGGGAAGAGATGCCTCGGTGAGTGGCTGAGATAAGCAAGAGACGAAAGGGGAAGAACCCTCTTTCCCTCAAGCAGAGCCCTAGAGCCACCGTCAACATGGAGCTCCAGCAGGCAGGGAGCGTAAGGCTGGACGGTCAGGCCCTCAGGGGAGCAGGCCAGTGAGCAGGGTGGTGAAGCGTAGGGCCTGCCCTGCAAGCTCCGCCACACACTGAGCCATCTCTTGGATGGCAGAGTCAGATGGGTAACCTAAGGCAGCCCCCTTGACAGCCAGCACAGTGGCCCGCAGAGTCTGGCCTAGCAATGTGCCTGCAGCCCCAACCTGTGCTCGGAGAGGTGCTGAGGCTGCCAGCCGGCCTAGGGTGTCCCCAACAAATACCAGGCGGTGAGCAGCCACCACCACTCGCTTGCCGTGGGGCACAAAGAGACATGGTGGCTGGTTGGCCTGGGTACTGGACGTGAGAGCTGCCACAGCAGCCTGCAGAGCTGAGTAGTGGCCCTGGCACTGCCCTGCGTAGAAGTGCAGAAGTTGTAGGTCTCCAGTGGACAGGACCAGTGGCTCCTCTGGGGACAGGACTTCCTGCGGAACAAGAGGAGGGTCAGTGAGGACAAAGTCGCCAATGCCACGTCCGCTCTTGCGTGTCCCTCCCCCACTCCCTCTGTTCTTTATTGAGTGCAATCCCTTTAGCTTTTCTCACCATTGGAAAATTTAGATTGCCAGAGATAGCAGTAATATGCCCGGAGTTGATTCAAGAAAGATCTGCATTCAAATAATCTCAGGCAACTTCAGAGAAGTCTCTGAACTTCCTTGGTCCCTTATCTCCGAGTAGCCTAGTGCTGGGCATGTGGCTCTTCATTCTAGACTTGCCTTGTATGTGTAAGGCCTGGACTTGATAGACATCATCATGAGAACAAGCTGCAGTAAGCAAGGCAAACCAGAGAGCGTAGCTCTATACTGTCCAACATAAACATAACGCAAGCCATGTTTTACTTTTTTTTTTTTTTCCTGTTGTTTTTTCAGACAAAGTTTGTCTGTATATCCTTGGCTGTCCTGGACTCACTCTGTAGACCAGGTTGGCATCGAACTCTCAGAGATCCGCCTGCCTCTGCCTCCCAAGTGCTGGGATTAGCTGGACACTGGCAGTGGTCACCTTTAATCTCAGCATTCAGCAGATCTCTGAGTTCTGAGACTGAGGCAGGCCTGGTATACGCAGTGAGTTCCAGGATAGCCAGGGCTAAACAGAGAAACCCTGTCTTGAAAAACAACAACAAAAAGTAAAAATATTATCTACATCCAAATGTTTAAAAACTCAGCGCATCCATATGTGACCAATTGAGTTACATTCATACCAACTCTGCAAAATCGAGTCTCAGCTGGGCACAGTTGCTCATACCTGTAACTCCAGCACTTGGGAGCCTGAGGCAGGAGGCTTGCTTTGAAATTCAAAGTCAGCCAAGGCTACATAGTGAGATCCTGTCTAAAAATACTAATAATAAACTCCCTGATATGTATTTTAATTTTTAAACATTTATTTAGTGTGAGGAGTGTGGGTGTGTGTATGGTGCAAACATGCCATAGCACGTATGTGGAGGTCCAAAGGCAATTTATGAGTCTGTCTTCTCCTTCCACCATGTGGGTACTAAGGATCCAACTCAGGCTCTACAGCAAGTGCCTTCACCCACTGAACCAACTCACCAGACTCATATATATATTGCATTTTAATTCAGACTAGCCACATCCCAAGTGCTCAAAAGCCACATGAGGAAACTGTATTAGTGCAGGTTTAGACCGTATCTGTGAACACTAATTGAGGTAAAATGTCGGATTGGCTTTTAGCACAGTGTATTTACTGTGTTAAGTATAAGCACCACATGAGCATTACCTGGGACAGGACCCTAGCACAGGATCCAGCAATGGGGGAGACTATACCATGTCCTTCTGGCCTTTGGCTAGGATCAGGTATAAACAGAGTTGAGGAAACTGCCTCAGTTTCGAGGTTCAGAAAGATAAAGCAATTGCTACAGAACCCCAGGTTACTCAGTTGTAGAGGCCGGCTTAGGAGCCAGTCTCTTAGGAACCCAGGAATTCACCGCTGGAGAGAAGTCACCTGGACAGCTTTGATCCATCGCCCAGAAATTCTTTCTGCTCCCCTGGCTACCTGACTTCTTTCCAGCACATTCTTTCCCATCGTCTTGAGTTCCCAATAAGCTCTTCCATGATCCAGCACCTTCTGTTGAGTCCCAACTCCTCTCTGTTCTGTCCTTTCTTCCAAGGTACTTAGCCCCACCCCATCCTGTCTCACTGATGGTTTGGTTAAGAATAGCCAGCCATTCCCCTACATCCCAGTCCATCTTGTCTAGCACACCCCTACAGGTTTACCTTCTCTTCCGTCAGCCCCCTCTCCAGCAATTCAGGATCCGCTGGGAATGTTTTATCCAGGGGTCTAGAACCCTGAGCTTTATCCACACCCTGCAGAAGGAAAGGCAAGAGAATTCAGGGCCCCATGGCCTCTGGGTCCTTCCCTAGGCTCCCTCCTTCAGGGGAGTATTCCCAGCATCAGAGCTGGAGGTCCTCAAACTACAGGGGGCAGCTGTTGATCTTCATGCTGGGCTTAGGGCATGTGGTACTCACTCAAGCAGTGTGGACAAGTGCTGGGGTTCCAGGCTACAGGGCAAAAAGGCCAGGAGATAGGGAGACCCTTCTGGTGAGGGTGCCCAGGGTCTCACCTTCAGGTGCACATAGTCATACTCCTCAGCCATCGGGATGCCTTCATATTCATTGTGAGGACCTGACGAGTCATGGTCTACTTCCCTGCACGCTGCATCTCCCTCAGGTTTGAGCCCCCCATAACCAGGCAGGCAGGGTGGGGGAGGGGGTAGAGGCCTATCCTGGATACTGCCCTTTCGGCCTGGGGCAGGAGAGGGAGCTGGAGAAGGCGTGGGAGCCTCAGAGACAGGCAGGGCAGGCAGAGGGCGGCGGGATAGGCTCTCAGTGGAGGGTAGCCTGGGCCTGTGTTGGGGTGGAGGGCTTCTGGTCAGAAGTTGGGCCACAGTGTCCTGGTCGGTGGAGGAAGAAGCCCTTGGGGGATCTGGAGACGGTGACTCCGGCCCCAGCAGAGGCACATCATAGATCCCTTCATCTGCATCCCCACTTTCCCCACTGGCCAGCAGTTCCTCAGGCGCCTCGTACAGGTTGAGCAGAGCTGAGGCCCGTTTCAGGTTTGAAGGGGCAGCATAGAGGGGAGGCCCTGGTTCCCGGCCCCCTTCCCATTCCAGATCTGGCTCCAGCTCTGCAGGTGGCTTCAAGGCCAGAGGCACATCGTAGGGAGCTTCATCCTCTCTGGGGGCCTGGGGGACAACTGGGGCCAGAGGACAGGAAAAGCAAGCCGGGGAGTCATAAGGACAGCTGGAGGGAGCCCGGAGGATGTGGGGAGGTACATCATATACCTGGGGGGAGGAATCAGTGTTAGCCTGCAGCTCGTCAGTAGACCATCCCTGAGAATTCTGGCCCTCACCCAACATACAGAGCTCTCACCTCTAACACATCTCTGGGGGCAGTCAGCTGTGTCCCATTGACTCTGGGGACCTTGTAGATGGAGTCAGGAGAGGGTGAGCAGGATCTAGCTGGAGGTCCTGAGGAAGGGCACGGTCGAGCTGGTGGTGGTACCACATATACCTAGGGGACGAAGAGGCAGGTGTGTCAGGAGGTGGAAGTCACTGAAACAGGTCCATGACTTCAGGAGCTTACAGACTTCTAGCCTCCGACCTCCACACTCCCCGTGCTGAGCTTAGACTTATGTGGCAGACAGACATCAGTGAAAGGTCAGGTTCTCACTCAGGACCTTCCTGCAAGGCCCTGCAGGAGGCAAAGACTGTCAGGCCTGAGATGAGAGGCCCCAGCTCTTACCTCCTGCTCCTCACTGCCACGCTCTGGGGTGGGACATGATGAGCCAGGTTGGGCTGGAGGTGCTGGGGAGAGGCTAGGCTTGGGCGCTGGGCCAGCAGGAAGGAGCTTCACTCTATTAGCAGGCACAATACCCTGCTGGCCATGCAGGGAGCAAAGGCACCAGCCTTCCAGTCCACCAGCACCCTCCCTCTGCAGCACCCGCAGAACATCCCCTCGGCGGAATGACAGCTCCTGGGGGGACTCAGCGGTGTTGTCGTACAGTGCCCGGGCAAGCTGGGCCTGGGGGGGGGGGGGGTTAGAGAAGAAGAGTTCTCACTCACACAATCAGGTCATAGAGAAGAGTAGACCAGCCTCCCCTTCCATTCAAGCTAAAAGAGTCTTCCTCCTGATTCAGCTACTGCCCCTGATTAGGTTCTGCCTTGCCAGCGTCATGGAGGGCCTGCTCCTTTTTCTTCTCATTCTTTGACCTAGCTCTTTTCCATCGTAGCGCCTTTGCACTTATATTTCCTCTACTCCAAGTGCTGTTTCCTGACTCCATCTGATCCTTTTACAGCCCTCACCACTAAGAAAAAATGTCTCCTCAGAGGCTTTTCTTCACTCTCTTCACTTCTTCACATCACATTCTGTGTCTGTATCCACCTATCTATTACTTAGGTTTTGTTATTTGGTTCTGCTATCACACTATAAGCCCTGTAAGAACAGGGGCTGCTGTGCCCTGATCCCTGTAATAGGATCTCACTCAGAAGTGGCCCTCAGCACACATTTGTTAAATGAATTTCTTTAAAGCACATGAAGAGGCCCTGCTAGGCTCTCCCACAGAAACTCTTTTGTGTTCCCTCTGTTCTCCATTGATTACCACCCCCAAGTAAAAGTTTTAGAATAAGCAACTATAGAGACCCATCTTTCTCAGGAAGCCTGGAAGAAGCCTCATTTAGACTGTTAAGGCATACTTGAGGAAAAAAAGCAATTAGAAGTCATTGCTTTCTTCCTAGCCTGAACAAATACAGTTCTACCAGAAGAGGCTGAAGAAGCATGGAGAAGAGAAATGTGTATATACTGTAGCGTGTGTGTTCTGAGCAGAGCTGGGAGTGACAGCTCGTGCTTGTAATCCCGGGAGTAGGGAGAGCTGAAGCAGGAGACATGATCTGAAGGTTTGAATCCAGCTTGTGCTACATACAGTGAGAGACTGTCTATTTCCAGGCCTGTCTAGGCAGGGAACCTAAGAGTTTCCTATTGAAGGCATGAGCTCAGATACCGCATCACAAACACGAAATGTCTAGAGACTTTTAAGTCTTTACACCAAATCTAATTCTCATAATTTCCATTTTAGAAGGAAAATTGGGCACAGGTTTAGGCTTGGTCCGATGTCACATGGCAGAGCATGGCTTGATGTGAACTCCCTCAAGAGCACTCTCTATTGTCCTTCTACAACCATTGCGGTTTTCTTTTTACATCATTTTGTCCTCGTGTACGTGTGCCACAGTGCGCGTGCAGAGGTCAGAGGCTAACGTGCAGGAGTCGGTTCTCTCTTTCCACCATGTGAGTTCTGGGGGTCGAACTTGGGTCCTCAGGCTTGGCGACAAGCGCTTTTACCTATGACGCCATCTCACTAGCCCTTACTTTTTCATCTAGTTAAAATTTTTATTTTGCCGGGCGGTGGTGGCGCACGCCTTTAATCCCAGCACTTGGGAGGCAGAGGCAGGCGGATCTTTGTGAGTTCAAGGCCAGCCTGGTCTACAAAGTGAGTCCAGGACAGCCAAGGATACACAGAGAAACCCTGTCTCGAAAAAAAAAAAAAAAACAAAAAAAAAAAAAATTTTTATTTTATCAATACAGTAGTAGAGAGGGACAGTGACTTCAAGGTGAGTAAGGTGTTTACAAAGGCTCCTATACGCAACCTCCTTCAGTTCCAACTCCTGGTGCTCTTGTTCCACAATGTCCTTTGGTAGAAACAAGTTTATTCTGCTCAGAATGTCACAGTACATTCAGCTTCAGTTGTGACTGCTAAATGGCTGTGTGCCAGTAGGATCCCAGGCAGTTGCGGCTCACCCAGAAACATCGGAGAGCGGCCAGCTAGACACTGCTGGCCAGGTAGCCATGTGGACTGTCTAATTCAGTTAAAAGTCTCCAGTCAGGGGCTGAAGACATGGCTCACTGGTTAACAGTGTATACTACTCTTCCAGAGGACCCGAGTTTGGTTCTCAGCAGCCACATTGTATGGTGTACAAGTGTCTGTAACTCTGGCCTCTGTGAGCACCTGCACTTATGTGTACAGACCCACACACAGATACACACACACAAATACATAATTAAAGCAAACAAAAGTATTTAGTTAAACTGAGTCTGGTGGTAGAGGCCTACAATCTCAGCTGCTTGGAGGCTGAAGCAGGACAATTGAAACTTTAAGGTCAGCCTGCATAACTTGGTAAGATCCTATCTCAAAATGAAAAATAAAAAGAAGGCTCGGACTGGGGATGCTGGTGGAGCAGTCACCTTAGCATACCAGAAGCCCTGGAGTCTATCATTAGGCACTGGGATTGGGGTGGAACACACCTGTTATCCCTGCACTTGGGTAGTGGAGGCAAGAGAATCAGGATTAGACCAGTCCGAGCTACATAATACTTTGCCTCAAGAGGGGGGAAAAAAAAAGGCTGAGTATCTTGAGTGTGTACCTCAGGGATAGAACATTTTCCTACAATGTTTGAGGTTAGGGTCAACCTTTAGTACTACAAAAAAAAAAAAAAATCAATGAACAAATAAATCCCCAGGTACAGCAGGATGCTACTGGACCACAGGGGAGAAGGATGCTAGGCTCACTCAGATGGGCTGTTGCTCTGGGATCCTGTTTTTTGCTAGAAGGCAAGTTGTCCAGCCCTTTTGCTCCCAAATGACCATCCACCCTCCCTTCCTTCCTTCCTTAAGGTGCTGGGGTCGAACTCAGGTCCCTTTCTACGCCAGGCAAATATCTGCCCCTAAGCTACATGCCTGGCCCTCACCACATTATTTCTGATTATACTGTGGCTTCTAAAAGATACTGTCTACAAAAAGAAAGCATGATAGACAGATAAGACGGCTGGTTGGCTCTTTACTCTTCCCGCCTTCCGTGTGTGTGTGTGTGTGTGTGTGTGTGTGTGTGTGTGTGCGCGCGCGCGTGTGTGTGTGTGTGCGTGTGTGCATGTGTGTGTGTGTGTGTGCGTGTGTGTGTGTGCGTGTGTGTGCGCGCGCACACTTGTGGAGGCCATGGGTTGAAGGTGGGTATCTTCCTTAGTCATGTCCCACTTTATTACTAATTATTTTTAGTAGCAGTACTGAGAGAGCATGAACCCTGAGCTCACTGATTCAGCTAAACTACCTGGTCAACAAGCCTCTGGAATCCTCCGTTCTGGGGATTAAAGGTGAGCACCCCTGCACAGGGCTTTTTATTTGCACGCTGGGGATCAAAAACTCGGGACCTTAGTTGGTGTAGCAAGCACTTTACTAATGGAGCCATGTTCCCAGGCCCTATATTGTTGCATCTAATTCAAAACTAGAAATTAGTATTTTGGATCTAGCCAAGGATTGAAGACAAAGTTCTACGTGCAGGTGGACTTGGGGTTGAGTCCCTTTCTTGCTTGGATGTCTTTAAGGTGGTTTTAAACATCCCTGTACTGTAGGGAGTGTCCTCCTTTGTGGGATTTCCTATTTATAGCCAAATACCTATTTTTGGATGATAACATGTCCTCATAAAGTTGAGAGCTGCAAGAAACAATGCCTCAAAAGATCATGACAGAGTTTAGTGCAGGGCCAGGTGTGTGAAGTGAACTACATATGGTACTGTGAGTTCATTAGCATAAGTGCCCCTCCCCCATCTACCTTCTGGATTTCAAAAGTGACAGGAACTCCAGGATCCTGGCCCTCCCAAAGGCCAGCCTGCCACTAGAGGACTAAATGGTTTTGTCTAAGGAGTGAAAGTTGGACCCATTTTCAAGGAGAATGGGAGGGTGTCCTGTGGTTCCATGCTTCTCTTCCCATAGCCAGAGTGCAGGAAAGCAGGGGACAGGCTGGCTTTCCCTGGGAATGCCCAGCAAGGGCTGGAGGAATGGATTTGCTCTACAGACTCCAAGACATAAAGTAGAGGTGGGGCTGTATGGCTCCTCCCTGCATTAGGTTTGAATTCTAGCCAATGGGGCCATGCTTTGCAGTTTGCCTCAACCAGGCCAGAGCTGCTGATAGAATGATGGATAATGGGTGTGATCACCCTGCTCGATCTCCAGCTGACTTGTGAGGCAATGGCTGACTTATTTTGCGGTGGCAGTGTGCCACTGCACTTTGTGGTAGGCCTCCTCCTGCAATCCCAACATACCAACTGTCCCTTCCTTTTGTCCCCAGTGGCTAAAGAGTGGCCCGAGGCAGGCTGATATCATCTCCCCTCCTCTGTATCATTTCCCTCTGCCTGTTCACTCGCCTCTGCCTATTTTCTCCAACCCTCCAGAGTTGGGCTTCCTTGGCCTTCCATTTTCCTTGGGCTGCCTGGTTTTTGCAAGAAAGCTCCTTTATTTACTTCCCAATTACAAGCCCCTGCCAACCACCAGTGGCCATCTGTTCCCACCCAGAAAAGAGCAGATAGGATGGAGTTACACTCCCTCCCCCCTTCCCCTCCGTCTATCCGCAGCCACTATAAAGAAAGAGGGGAAGGGAGGAGGGGCCAACCCAGAACCAGAAGGCACAGGGATGAGGAGAGGGAGAAAGGAAACAAAAGAGAGGACACAGCTTCTTGAGAGAGGACATCACAAAGAGTGGGTAGAAATAAATGCGACAGTGCCATAGAGCAGCTGGAGGTCTCTGCCTGGCAAGCCTCTTTCGCTGGTGGACTCACCGACGTGGCAACGGCCATGGCTCTGGCCTCCAGCGTCTCCTGCTTCAGGCCAGGCTCAGTTTTGCTGACTTCGGCGATGGCTGCCCCACACCATGGTTCTCGGCCTCCAAGCCAGAAGGTCACCCCAAACTGTGGCGCTTGAGGAGATGCCTCCCCCAAAGTTGAAGGAAAAGAAAGAAAACCCACAAAACTTTCCAAATGGGAGGAAGCTTGGCCAGGCAGGAGGAGGAGTGGGGCGGGCCTGGGCGTCGCTGCGGGACCTCATCCAAGGGGCGCGCTCTAAACTGTCCCCAGGGTCCCCCAGGGTCACTGGGTCCCCTCAGCTGCCGCTTTAGGCTGAAGAGCCCTCCTGGACACACATGGGCTCAAAGCTCACGTCCCAGGAGAAGAGGCAGGAGATGTGGCTGCATTCGACGCCTCTCCAGGCAGCTCAGGCTAGCCCCGAGGGCTGGGAGAAGCTGCCCGAGTGGTTGGGCCGGACGAACGACTCCAGGGACCAACCCTCCCCCAGCGGCGCAGAGCGGTGCTCCCAGGGCTGTGGTCGTGGCTACCGGCGCACTGCGGCGGGACCCGCGGGGGACGAAGAGGAGCGAGAACTGAGCTGAGTGTCTCCAAACTCGCTCAAGTCAGCGCAAAAGCAGGCCGGCGCCAAAGGCCTAAGAGCGCGTGGCGGTCGGGCTGGGCTTTCTGCCCAGGCCCGCGCCGAGGCGGGCTCTCCCGGCCACCCTCGTTCCCAGCACTGCTGGGCCTTCGAGGTGACCGCCGGGCACCTCTCAGTGTCAGCGCCTAAGGGCCGAGGTCCCCGCTCACACACCCTGCACCGGGCCCTGGGCGCGCCCCAGCGGTTAGGGAGGCTCCAGGTGTCTAGGGGAACAGAGAGAAAGGCCACCGGGCAAAGGGAGCAGAGGAGGGGAGGAGCTGTCCTGTGGGCTCGCCTGGGGTCGAGGCGGGGACGCCGAGGGCTAGAAAAGGTCCCTGGTTGCGCGTGGCGCCCGCTCACCCCCTTGCACGCCGCGCCCCTTCCCTCCCCGGGCTCCGGCCCACGCCGTCAACAAGCTCTCTCTCCTCCCCCTCGGGCCCACTCCTCTCGCGAGGGGCTCGGGCCAGGGGATTAAGAGAGGGAGAGGAAGGGGGAAGGGGAAGCTGCGGGGAAAGGGGGACGGTCCTTTCCGAGGCGGTGTTGAGTTTCAGCTCCCCATCCTCGGGCCAAACAGCGCGCCCCAGCCCGGCCCCTCTCCCCAGCACCTTCTTCCTCCGGGCTGCGCGGCAGACTGGTCTGGGTGCTCCGGGGAGCTCGGCTCTGGCCGCCACGCCCCCGATCTCCCCCGCCGGCCCCACGCCTCCCCCGGCCTCCCTTTCATCAGCCCCCACATCTGTCTTCCCCGAGGGAGGGAACGCGCCGCTTCCGCCACGCTGGGGTCCGGGCGGCTTAGCCGCGCCGACTTCGCAGGGGGCGGCGGGAGTGAGCCGGGGAGGTCCAGAGGGGCACGGGCTTGCAGTCTGGTGTGGAATAAAGATCCCGGCCCTTGCGAGAGAGCGTGAAGCAGGGGTTTCTGGCTCCAGATCCTGGGCTGGCCGGTTGCGCCGCTTTTTAGCCTCCTTTGCCAGTCTGGGCCTGTTGCTGTTCTTTAGGTTGGCCCCTCGCTGCTGCTGAGCAGTTGGAGGGGAGACCGTGGGCGAAGGAGGGACAGAACTCTTCCACAGGGGCTGGAATCAGTAGTTTCAGCTGGACCCGAGCTCATCGGCTTCTGTACCCTTCCTGCGGGCCTCCCTCCCGTCACCCCTCTTCACCGGCCCTTACTTGGAGGAGATACACATCAGAGCTTCTCCGAGGGTCGAGGGAGACCTGTCTTCTTCCATTGGAGGGGAGGTGGTGTTTAGAAAGCGAGCTGCTAAACAGAGGTGGGAAGCTGCAGTGTTTTTTCCAGTATTTACGTTTAACAAACGGACACTGAAAGCACGTAATAGACAGTGAGCTTAGTCCCAACCTCTTTAGGAGGGAACATCTGAAATCTTATTTGAGGACCTCTGTGAGCGGGAGACTTAGAGACCACTCTTCTCCACGTCGCAGTGTCCCACAGGCTTACCCACGGGCATTTCCCAGGACCACCTGTGGGGACAGTGTTTGCCCCAGCCCCTTCTCCACCTTAACTGCCTGGTTACCTAGAACCCTCCACGGAGGGGAGAGGCGGCACCTGGGTGGTGGCTCAGTGAGATTTTCTGGATGGCCATAGGATGAACGGTGCTGGCTCTGGCCTGGGCAGTAGTGCTGGAGTGCAGACCTTATGGCCTGGCTGGAAACCTTGAACATACCCAGACTCCATTAGGATGAAAAGTAACTAAAGTTTCTAGACATATCTGAAGTGAGAGTGTTCTCTTGTCCCTGTTCCAGTTTGGCTGGAGGTGCTCACTAGGGAGGACTTTTTATCCTCCAGACTCCAGTCCTGGGGGAGAGAATCTGGCTGCCTTGGTACTGCTGAAGAGTGAGTGGGTAAGACCTCTGCCCAGGGTCACCAGCGCAAAACAAAGGTGGGCAGGACATTCTTTGGTCCCCAAACATAAGTGCTCTCATGGACACAGAGAAAATAAATGCAGGCCAGAAGAAGCTAAGCAGAAAAAAAAAAATGTTAAAGGTCCAGGAAAGGGAATGGTTTGAGAGATGGGTGGGGAATCTCAGTGCCTGGGGAATGAATTTAGGTTAGGGGCAGCTTCTGTCTTGGGAGTGAATCCTGGCTTATTGGCTATGTTACCTTGGTCAAGTGGTAGACCATCTCGCAGCTTTAGTTCCTGCCGTGTAACAGTTGCTTTTGAGGAGAACGTTGATGAGAAGTGACCAGCGCATTGCTCTTGTCCTATGTGTCCCTTCTCCCCCTAACAATGCTTTCAGGAGACAGGATGGCCTTGGCTGAGGGAGTGGGAGCCTTTCCTGCAACCTTATGTTATTTCTTTCTTTTTTTTTTTTTTTTTTTTTGGTTTTTCGAGACAGGGTTTCTCTGTGTATCCTTGGCTGTCCTGGACTCACTTTGTAGACCAGGCTGGCCTCGAACTCACAAAGATCCTCCTGCCTCTGCCTCCCAAGTGCTGGGATTAAAGGCGTGCGCCACCACCGCCCGGCTTATGTTCTTATTTCTGTCCTCTCCTTTAAGGTGTGTGTGTGTGTGTGTGTGTGTGTGTGTGTGTGTGTGTGTGTGTGGTACTTAGGTATTCAAACTAAGAAGAGTGCTGTTGGGGTGATACCTTGCATGGAGAGCGGCTTTGTGTGGCCTTGCGCCAAGGTTTGCCCTGGCCACATTGAAAGAGTAGCAAAGAAGGAACTCTTTTCTGTCTTCCCAGGCCACACTCTTCTCTTCTACTCTTTTCTCTTCCCAGCAGGGTCCAGACATCTTCTTTCTTCCTTGTTCCACCCAGCCGGTTCACCTCCTTCCATCCCACTCTCCTCTTCATCCCTAGTTTTCCACTCACATTGTCCTATTTGCTTCTGAGATTTGTCAAATCCTTACCCACTTCTAGGGCTTTGATTAGATCATCCTGCCTCCAGACCCTTCCCATCATCATGGCAAAAAGGCTTTCCCAGTTGGAGTCTCCCCACCTCCATAGCAACCCCCTACCCTCCCCATGTCATGGGACTTTTCATTTTCTTCACTGCACTGCCACTGTAATCTGAAAGCATCTTTCACAAGCATCGCTCTTAAACTGTAAGCCCCAGGAGGGAGAGGCAGCATTTGTCTTGTCTTTCTCTTCATTCCCCGGCACTCAGAAGGTCAGTGTCTGGTGTGTAGTAGAAGCTCAATACATGCTTGATGAGTGAATGAGTGAACACAGGCGCTCTGAATATAGGGCAAGCTTGAGTTAGCCTTGGGAAGGTGCCATCTCTGGGTCCTTGAACTCTTCATCTGCCAACTCCACAGCTTTCCCAGATCAAACTGGGTTCTTCTTTTTTTTTTTTTTTTTTTTTTTTGGTTTTTCGAGACAGGGTTTCTCTGTGTATCCTTGGCTGTCCTGGACTCACTTTGTAGACCAGGCTGGCCTCGAACTCACAAAGATCCGCCTGCCTCTGCCTCCCAAGTGCTGGGATTAAAGGCGTGCGCCACCACCGCCCGGCTAAACTGGGTTCTTCTTGAAGCTTAATTATTCTATTCTTAACAGTTGCGTTAAAACCAATTAGTGGGCTGGAGAGATGGCTCAGTGTTTAAGAGCACATACTACTCTTCTTGAGGACCTGAGTTCAATTCCCAACACCCACATCAGGTGGCTTAAAACTGCTTGTAACCCCAGCTCCAGGGGGAATCTCACACTTCTGACCTCTGTGGGCACTTGGATCCATGTGATGCACAGCCCCCTACCCCCAAAGGCACATAATTAAAATAATAAAAATAAAACTTAAAAAAAATTAGCTGGAGCTGGAGAGGTGGCTCGGTGGTTACAAACACTGGCTGTTCTTTCAGAGGTCCTGGGTTCAATTCCCACCACCCACATGGCAGCTCACAACAATCTGTAACTGCACTTCCAGATCTGACATCCTCACACAGACATGCATGCAGGCAAAACACCAATGCACAGAAAATAAAAAATAATGATTAGCACCTGGGCCATTACCTACAAACCAGAATGTGGGAATTCTGTTCTAGAGTTCTGCATCTTTGCCATTGCCGAGTCTCTCAGAAAAGCGTGATGGGGATGCCTCATTGCCAAGAGCAGCATCTGCTTACCATCACGTGCATGAGGATTAGAATACTTTAATAACCAATGTCCTAGCTTCTTATATAGAAACGAACTTTCTTTTGGATGCCACACTGTTTTAGGACCTTAGGTCCAGGGCAGCTAATCTTCTTGGCACCTCGGAGGTCACTCCCCCCCCCCCCCCCGAGAAACACATACACTATATACCACATACACTCCTACCAATGAGGAAGCGTGAGCAGAAGGAGCATCCAAGGTCATGAACAGACCAGGATGTCAAGGCAGCAGGCAAGGGCTTGAGCACCGTTTTGACAAGTTGTATTTGAACTCACTGCAAGCACCAAGAGCTTTGCCCAGCATAAGGTGTAAGGTGTAGTTCATCACATTTCCCCTGCCCTTTCCCAGCAGGTGTTGACCTCTTTTCCCAGGGGCACAGGGGTAGGAATTCCAGTCCTGCTTGGCTGCCAGGCAAGTAGGGACATGCTGGGAGGGTACTCTTAATGTCAGATGTTGGGTCAACCTTTCTTTGCTCCCGCCCCCAGCATTCTCCCCATTGCCACCCCACACCTCCAAGGATTCCCTGGAAGCTGAAGTGACTCAGGGATTCCAAAACTAGTCACCCCAGGAGGAAACCCTCTGGAAAATGTTTCTCATGGCAGGGAGTCACCCTAAAGAGTCCCACAAAGCTACTACTGAGATAAGGACAGAGGCTGAGCAAGCAGGGTGGGGTGGGGGCCTGTGGTTCAGAGAATAGGTTCATGGGTCATCCTGGTCATCATGGTATGGAGAAAATAAATCCTAGGGAAGACTGTAATTGGAGGGATATTCCATCTTCCTTCCAGAAACTTCCTCTGGCCTGAGGTACAGAGGTAGAGACAGACCCCAAATGCCTCTTAGGAAGAACAATGTCCTGGTCACCCAGGCCAGTTTCATTCTGCAGTGTCAGCAGCTGAGACAAGAAGCTAAGACCATTTTCTGTGTCTAAGAGCACTTCCTTCTGCACTGGCCAAGGTCTGCTTCCTAGGCTTGCGGGCGGGGGGGGGGGGGGGGGGGGGGAGAGGCCTTTTAGTAATCCTGCTCTTTGACACAGCACTGCTAGCTAAAGGACCCTATTCTGGGCTTGGGGTTGCTAAGGAACACTGCAAGCCACCTGAGGCCATGTGCCAGACAAAAGGCTGGGGAACAGGAAGCTAGAACAATGGATCCCAGCCAGCAGGGCTGAATGCCAAACTGGGCAGGAATGCCCTGTGGTCCTGGGCAGGTGCAACTGAAACACTGTCCAGTACAAGTCCAGGTGAATAGGAACACATTCACTGTAGAGGTTCCCCTTCCATCCATAGCCAGCTGAGGATTGCCTTGTGCTAGGTTTGGAGTCATTGAAGGCTGGAATGGAAAACCAGCTCACACAGCATAACCTTGAGTATTAAATTTTGTTGGGTCTCACTTTCCTCACCTGTAATATAAGGATTACAGTTTTCATATCATGGTTTTACTGTCAGGATAGAATAAGATGATGTGTACCATCCCCATGTCTGGGACACTCAAGTGCACAGGAGCAAGACCAGCAGTACATAAAGGGAGATGGTATCCAGGAGCACTGGGGCAAGGGTGGGAGCACTGGGGCAAGAGTGGGTATGGGTATTGGCTGAAGAAATTCCTGGCCTTATTATTCTTCCCAAGTGTCCTAACATTGGCCGCCAATGGTTTCTCCTCAATGCCTCCCACTGTTCCAGGCCCTAAGATTCACCAAAACAGTTTTTTCCACCTTTTGAGAATGCATTCTGTTGTCATGACACCTCTCCTTCGGGGCTGTTTTATCCTACAGCATCTGAAAGTGTGGTCCTCTATGGTATGTATTATTCCTGGCTCCCTTTGTTTACTCTCTGATCCCTTGGTTACTTCAGGAGTATTTTCTGAGGGAAAGCACATGCAAATCAGTACACATTATTCTAGAGACAGTGTGTATGAGTGTATTGGGGTGGGGCAGAAGGTCCCTGGGCAAACAGAGAAAGGCCTGGAGGAAGAGGTGGCTGGTCTCCGCACAATCTTCCCCAGTAGGGTAGGACCTTGACTGGCACATGTCTTTGACATCTGTCTTTCTGACTGGCCACCTGGTCAATAGGGGCCCAAGAGGGTGCAGAGGCCGAGTGGGCTCCCCTAAGGCCTGAGATTGGTAGCTAGCTACCCTTGCTGTGAACCTGTGTCCCTGGGGCCCTGTGAACAGGGGTGAGACCTCTGGCTGGATCTTAACACAATGTCTTCTCCATGTTCCGCTTTGTCGCCTGTGCAACGTGGATAGTCACCCACAGCTTCTTCTGTCAGTCTTGCCCACCCAACCAGAAAACTCCTGCAGTCATGTCCCTCTAGTAGTAGCACTGTCAGGTGACACTAGGATATTCCCTTATCCCAGGAAGAGGTCAGGGACAGTCTAGGGACAGGGATGGGAACAGGGTACCAAAGTGAGAGGGCAGAGGGAAGTTGAGGGCAGTAATGAACAGTGAGGGAGGACTCATGCTCACAGCCTGTGGTGTTCAGAAGAGTTGGGGTCATAAAATGAGGAGGGGCCAGAGAACAAAGGGGATGGAGGTCAAAGAAGATGAAGAGGAGGGAAGTATTTGTTAAGATGGTTAAGGAGGTTAAGGATGGTTAAGGAGGTTAAGGAGGGAAGTGTTTGTTAAGGATGGTTAAGCCGAATGTGGTGGCGCCGCCTTTAATCCCAGCACTTGGGAAGCAGAGGCAGTCGGATCACTGTGAGTTCGAGGCCAGCCTGGTCTACAGAGTGAGTCCAGGACAGCCAGAGCTGTTACACAGAGAAACCCTGTCTCGAAAAACCAAAAAAAAAAAAAAAAAAAAAAAGATGGGTGGTCGGAGACATCTAGGAAGAGACAGTTGGAGGTCAGATCCTAGCAGGAGAAGCATAAGTCTTGGAAATGGTGCCCCTGGAAAGGAGACCACACGGTGTTCCTCACTTTGAGGTAACAAACGCCAGGGAAATTCCCACCATGCCAATTTACAGAGACAGAGACAGAATTGCAGAATGCTATTACTATGACCCCCGCCCGGAAAGTGCAAGGAACAAAGTTTACCCAATAAGCTGCCAGGCGGATAATGATGGCCATTACAACTTCCATGAGGGTAGCATTTAAACAGCTTTTGGGAGCACTTCCAGAGTTTTGTTGTTCTGGGTTTTTTTTTTTTTTTTTTAATCTCAGGTCACTCCCTCTAAAAGATAGTGGAAATAAATTTGAATATACAAAACAGGCTTGCTGAAAATAAAACCAGGACACCTCAGCTACTCCAGTCAGCCTGCTTCCAGAAGGCCTGTCAGGCAGGGCAGTACCCGTGGCTGAGAAAGCGTGTCCAGCATGTACCAGGTGAGTGGCCCTGATGTCTGGCAGAGGACTGGCTGAGAGAGAAAGGAGTACACACGGTATTGGGTGTGAAGGAGGGTACATTTCCGGGCTTCCGGTCTCAGGGAGACCCAGAGGAGGTTCCTACAGGATGGGAACCTGACCGTAGCTTTGTCACTGGCCTTTGCCTATAGGTTGTTGCATTCTTGACAATGATCGTGGGAACCCACATGGTCAGTTTGCCCATCGAGAAGGACTGCAGTCACTGGCCCAACTCCTGCCCCAGTAAAGAACAAGACCCCTCCGAGTGGCTGAAGTGGGACACTGCACCTGTGAGTCCGCTGCAACCTCGGAGCCACGCCCACCGCCCACAATCCTGCAGGGCCAGCAAGGACGGTCCCCTCAACCGCAGGGCCATCTCTCCCTGGAGCTATGAGTGAGTCTGCTAGTGTGAATGTGTTCCCCAGGGGATGTATGAGGATCTCAGTAAGTTTCACCCAAGTTGACCTACCAGACTCTTTTAATTACATAGACCGGAAAGATTTGGGAGTTACACAGGCCTGAATCTGAGTCTCAGTCTTGCTCTCACTGTGTTATGTTGGGTGATGCTTTCAAAGTTCAGGCTTCCCTCCTCTCCTTCTTCCTCCTCTCCTTCTCCCTCCCTCCCTCCCTCCCTCCCTCCCTCCTTTCCTTTCTTTAGATTATATTCTAGAGGCTCATACATTGGTCAAATGAAACAATGTATGCACTGCCTGCATTTATATTGATTCTGTTTCTTGTTTGGCCTCCTACTGTTCTAACTGAAGTATCAGGCAGTAGTATGTGACCCAGACACAGGGCACCACTATGCCAAAGGCTGTCTGTCACTCAACTCTTGTGGGGCAGGTGGGTGGCTAGATCCCTAGGCTTGCTATCTTTAATCAAAACCACGGTTCTTTTAGTCTTTTACACAGTTTGCCACATGAATATTATAATTCTCTATTTATGCCATGATACGAAATTGGGACAAAGAAACAAAGTATTACAAATTAGGGGTTTAGGGATTCCCAAACATATGTCTGCAGACCTGTATCATCCCAGGGTTCTGTGCTTCCACTCCCCATGTGTCTCAGTTGATTAGCCTTGCCTTTGAGGGGTTACGGAGATGTCCCTGGTGTGGGGATCTGGTCAGCTTTAACTGATGGTATGCTAAGACACCAGTTCATAATACTTTGGAGTAGTCTCAGAGGCAGCTGGAAAATCTGTTTGGGGTGTGGGGGTAGGGGGGCTCAGCTACACCCATCCTATTCTCTGACAGGCAGTTAGAACCCTTGCTAACCACTTAGCAAAACTTCTCCAACATATGGTCTATACACTTGTCCCACAAGCTGTTTCTCAGAAAAAAAAGTGATGGTGAGTGAGTTTGGGAAAGGTTGCACAGCTCCATCCCTTGAAGTCGGTGCTCTCCATACACTGAAGTTTGCAAGAAGTCTACAAAAAAAGAAAACATTAGTTTTCTCCAAACTTATTTTATAACAGAAGCTTTTTTTTCCCCCAAATAAACAAACAACAACAAAAACCCTGGAGAATGTATTATGGAATCTCCTTTGGGAAATGCTTGTAGTAGCTGGACCCCAGTTTTCCAGGGCTTGTATGGGAAATAATTCTACCATACACTGGGGCTTTCTGCTAGGCTACTGGATGCAATACTTTTTTAGTATTTTCTTTCCAGTTGTTGTGTTTTTTTATTTTATTTTGGTTTTTTGTTGCCATAAATCTTTTCTGAATCAGTAAAGAAGTCTTTTCCATGACCTAAATGTGCTTGTAATACATGCTCCAGCAGTGTCTGGAAAGCTGGACCTGAAGGGCTGTCCCAGGGAATAAGAGCAGGAAAAGGAGATTCTTAGTATCCTTTATATATTCTTTTATATGTGGCTGTCAGGAAGTTGGTTTTTTGTTTGTTTTTGACACAGGGTCTCATTCAGTAATCCTGCTGGACTGGAACTATGTGGAACAGGCTAGCCTCAAACTCATGGCAACTTTGGCCTCTCAAGTGCCAGGATTACAGGCATGTGCTACCATACCTGCCTCACATCAGTTTTTAGTTTTGTAATAATTGTAATTTTAAAAACCCCCCACAAAATGTAATACCTTACTAAGAAGCCTCATGCATGTTAGACAGAGGGAGAGTGGTGGAGGCTGGCAGGAGGTTCCTCACCTTCCTCTTCTCTGTAAGAAGCTGCCATGGCTATGGCCTGGCATTCAAAGCCACTAGGAAAGACATTGTCCCCTACCTATACTTATAGCTGGAAGAACTTCATCTCAGGGAGGAGGGGATGTCATCCAAAGTTACCCAGTATTGGTGCCAGAGCAGATTTAAGAAGTCGAGTCCCCAACCACACCATTTCCTCCCTCCAGCTTCTCCACCCCATCTGCCTCTTTCTTTTGGCCTGTCCCTCCAGGACTGATCAGCTCTCTCCCCACAGGTTGGACAGGGACTTGAACCGGGTCCCCCAGGATCTGTACCATGCTCGATGTCTGTGCCCACACTGTGTCAGCCTACTGACAGGCTCCCACATGGACCCACTGGGCAACTCAGTACCACTCTACCACAACCAGACGGTCTTCTACAGGCGGCCATGCCATGGAGAGCAAGGTTCACATGATGGCTACTGCTTGGAGCGCAGGCTCTACCGAGTCTCCTTGGCTTGTGTGTGTGTGCGGCCCCGTGTAATGGCTTAGCCATGCATGCCACCCGACTGAGGCTGATCCCTCATGGGGAAAATGGGCCAGGTGTACCACAACCACCCTGCCGCAGTGGGTCAGGGTACCTGCATGCTCAAGCCCTCCAAAGCCCTACCTGATGCAGCAGGATCCTAGAACAAGATGGAGGACTTGGGGAGAAACTCTGACTTTTGCACCTTTTGAAAGCACTTTTGGGAAGGAGCGGTTTCAGCTTGTGCTGCTGGAAGATGCTGTCTGGCATTTCCAATCAGGAACGGTCTCCAGGGGCTTGGCGGCCCCTGGAAGCCATGCTCTTGGTTCTTCCTTTTCTCTGAATCCCCCCCCCCACCCCGTCCAGTCCAGCACAGGCACTTTCTCCACGTTTCCCCATTTGCCCTTCATTTCGCTTGTTTGTGAATACCAACTCTGCAGTCAGTCAGGTGTAATTACTTTGATGTGGATAATTCTGAGGAGAAAGCTGTTATTGAACGTGAAGAGATTTATCCAAATAAATATCTGTATTTAAAAATGGTCTCAATTTGTCTCTGGCATCCGTAGTACCTGAACATCCCCTGGTCCCCAGTTGGGCCCTTCCTCCTTTCTAGCACTTTCTCTACTCTGCAACTCTCCCTACTTTTCTGAGTGTCTGTTGCCTCCACCCATCCCCTCCGCTGGTCCATCCCTGAACACAAGGGTGGGGGTCAGAAAGCTCAGCACGGGGGAGAGACAGAAGCTCATTGAGGCAGTGGGCACACAGCGCCCCCTTGTATCCCCAACAATCCTCCTTTGTCTCTGGTCCTTGCAGCTTGGTCCAGCAGTGTACTGCCTGGGCTGGCCTCCAGTTCCCACCTCCCTTAAAGGAAAAGAGAAAAAGGCCCAGTCAAGGAAGAGGATTAAGGTTATGGGAGGGGGCAGAAACATCTTCAGGCTTCGGTTGTGAGGGAACTCCTTGCTCTGCCTCTGTTCTCTCTCCTAACCCCCAACTCCTCTGATTTCTTCCCCATCTCTTCCTTTCCCTGTTCCTTCTTTCCTTCTTCAGGTTGGGTTAGGCTAGAGGAAGAGGAGGGTTAACCACCCCCCTCTCACCCCTCCCCATGCCTCCTAGGGGCCCTGCAGGCAAGAGCCGCTCTGTCACTCTGGGCAGCTGGGTGAAGCTCATCTGGGTACTGACTTCTCCCACAGTCCTACAGCAGGCTTTGCTTTCAGGCTCCTGAAGTGCCTTCTTGCTCCTGTCTGCCTCCCTAACCAGATTTCTATTTCCCTTCCTGGGCTGTTGGGAGTCTGGTGAGGGTGAATCTGTGTCCAGTGAGCCTCACAGAGATGTTCAGTGCTTGGGATCACCGGGAGCGGCCCCCAGAGGAAGGATCAGCTTCAGGGCTCCAGGGCTTCGGAGTGGACAAGACGTTCCTGTCTTCCCTCAAAGGCATCCTGCTGGAAACTGAGCTGGTAACAGCTGCCACCCCAACCTCGTGCCTCCATCTCTCCCATCCCAGCTCCCTGGCACAACCCTGTGCTGGTTTCCTGTGCTCACCACTTCATAGGCCCCTTCCCAGGTTTTCTGTCTTTCCACTCCCAGGTGTACCTTCTGCAATTTTTAGCTCTCTGGCTGCTTCTCTATCTGCAGGCAGTTACAGCAAGACCAAAGTTAGATGGAAAGATAGCTTTCTGGGATACTGAGGGAGCAAGACATGGGTGGAGGTGGGAGAGGATGGACTGGAAGAAGGCCAGTCTGTCTCCCTCCAGCTTCTAGGAGGGCTACTTCTTGGCATGTCTAAGTTTAAAAGGGTAGATTTCCTGTGGTCATGTTTTATCTGTTAGCTGTGGCCCATTAACATCTAGTCTCAGGCTTTCCCTGGTCACTGATCAAGATCACAGTGCTAATGCAGGGCCTCTTTCTTATCAGCCACCCTAGATGCAGCAGACTCCTGCCTTCTAAGCCTTTCTCTGGCTCTTGTCATCTGACTTTTAGCCATCTGGAGTAGGGAAAACTCTGTGGGGCAGAGGTGCTGTGGGCTGGTGTGTGCACTATGTTCTTTGCTCCAGGGGATGATCCCCTGGGGACATGTAGATTGGCCAGACTCCTGGAGTTGCTCAGATTCCCGGGATAGCAGGAGTGGGAGGATGGTGATGCCCTTAACAGTCCCTGATACCAAGGATGGGCCACTTCCTCATCTTCACTGAGAACTTTTCCTTCTCAGTGAGGCTGGGTACCAGCTGAGAAGAGGGGGCTCCCAGGCACTGCCAAACCATGGCCTGGCCTACGCATGTGTCTCCTCAGAAAGCTCCCAATACTTGGTCCTGCAGGCCCTGACCTTCATCATCTTCATTTGCTTCACGGCCTCCATCTCTGCCTACATGGCTGCAGCGCTGCTGGAGTTCTTCATCACACTGGCCTTCCTCTTCCTCTACGCCACTCAGTACTACCAGCGCTTCGATAGGCTTAACTGGCCTTGTCTGGTGAGGAACCCTGCCTCTCCCATCCCATCCCGGCCTCTTCCGTCTCTCTGATTGCTCAATTTTCCTGTTGTCTCATGGCTCCCTTTCATTTCCACGGCTGAGTTGAGCCTTGACTCATGTTGTGTCCTGTGCTCAAAACTGAACTTTGGCCCATAAGAGTGCCCCAGTTGAGGAGGACACACAGACCTTAGGCCTGCTCTCCCACACATCAAAGGTCTAGCTCAGCCCTGCTCCATTTGGCCTTGCTGACTAGTGTCCCTCTCCCTCATGGCTGATCTAGAGTTATCTGCTCCCATCCTCTGGGTTGGGCTGAAAGCACTTGACACGTGTGTGTGTGTGTAGGGGGGCATCCCTGGGCAGGAATTCAATCTCCAAGGACCAGACATGTAAAGCTGACTAGCTTGGGAACCCTCCCCCAACCCTGCCTCCATTGCCTCTGGCTCCCCAGGACTTCCTCCGCTGCGTCAGCGCCATCATCATCTTCCTGGTGGTCTCCTTTGCTGCTGTGACCTCCAGGGAGGGAGCTGCCATTGCTGCTTTTGTGAGTCTGTCCCTACAGTGCCCTCCAGCCCCCAGGTCTTGTGACTGGTGTTGGCATTCTTCCTGTGTCCAAAGCAAAGCCTGTGCCCACTCATGTATCATCCCCTCACTTCTTCATGGCCACACTCCCCACTTCCCTAGTCTGACAGCCTATGCTATGCCACCCCTCTTCCTTTCCCACAGGTTTTTGGCATCATCCTGGTCTCTGTCTTTGCCTATGACGCGTTCAAGATCTATCGATCTGAGCTGATGCCCAGGACCACTGAGGGTGAGTGTCTGTACCCTGAGGGAGGAGATGACCCTACCTCTGGCCCCAGATACTGAATAAATATACCATTTTCCTGCCTGCCTGCCTCTCCACAGGGGACCAGCAGTGATTCCAGGGTTAACCTGGCTCCCACAACCAGACACTGGAACCATGGAACCTATATTTGTCATCTTTGAATTCACTGGACCACCAAGTGCCCCCCCATCTACCTGCTGTCTTCAGAGATGTGTGCTAGAGATGTCTCCAGGTCCCCGGGGACCTGGGGAACGTGGTGAAGTTCTGGGGGTCGGGGTAGGTTGTGTTGCCTCCACATCATTTCCCAAATTAAAAAAAAATTTCAAATCCTAGTAGTGGCTCTTCTTCTTCCTTAGAATTTATACAGATTAAGATGCCAAAGAGTTATCCGTGGAAACGTGATCCAGAGAGCCAAGATCCCTCTGTGGGGTGAGGGAGTGAGGGTTAGATTGAAGAAACTGAAGACATACTTCAAAGAGAAAACTTTACACCTCAGCCTGACACATCCGAGAAATGTGAGATTGCCAAAATGCTATGTGCCAGGCTTCTTAGGAATGAGATTAGGTCTAGGTCTAGCCTTTCCTGACCCTAGCAACGGGCATCACACATATTAGGCATGGGCTTAGGTCCTACTCTGGGGTTTGTGCAGAGCTCCCCCTCGTGGTGAGGGGAGGCTGTGCGGTAGACCTCATGGGAGAGGACAACCAAAGGTCCTAGGAGGAATTCCTAAAATACCATTACCTGCAGTAAAAAGCCCTTAGATATGAGCTGGTCATGTGTGTGCCCTCATTCTATGTAAAAGAAAACTGGGGCTTAGTTAAGGGCAAGTGACCTCTTCATTTGTTGCAAGGCTGGGTCAAGCACATCTTGACCTCGAAACAAAACTGTTTTGTTGAAAACAGGGACCCATCCCTTCCCCAGTGGACCCACCTTTCCAACTTGCCACTTCCTCAGAGTGCACTTCCTGTTTCCTGTCTACAGAGCCTAGGCTTGACATGGGGGATTTAGAGGTAACAGTGGGGCCTAAAAGGACAAATCGTCTTGGAGAGTAGTTTTGAGACAATAACTGCCTGGTCCATGATAGTCTAGTATAGACAGTACTTCCCTGCTTGGCTGGAGGAACTCATCATGGTTCATATACGTGGTTCCATTCCAGCTGATTTCTTGCCCCTCTCTTCAATGTTTGGCTCTTCCCCCAAATCCCTTTCACTCTCTGGGAAGGGGCTTATAGTTGAGGGCTCTGACCTTGAACCCTGCCTGTACCCTGGATCTTGAACTTGGGGTAGCGTCATGATTCACTATGCTGACTATACTTCTCTCAAGTAGATTTTTCCTGCCTCCTATTTCCTGTCTTCCTAGTTTTGTGTTCTGGTAACTCATCAGGCCTGGCAGCTGCTCCAGGGATGGGACCTAGGTTTCCCTGGACTCTGTTCACAGTTCTGCCTAGTCTGTGCTTCAGTCTATCTTATTGCCCTTGGTCAGGAGGATGGAGGTAGGATCATCATAGTCTCAGAGGAGAGATGGAGAAGGCTGGGCTGGGGAAGCAGGGAGAAGAGCAGAGGTGAAAGGATGAGAAAGGGGTCTAGAGAAAATGCCCAGAGCTCCCTCTGGGGTTTACTTTTCAGCAAGAGATCTCAGCTCCATCCCATGAGTGACTGTTCTCTAAGGAACTCAGAAAGAGAGAGAGAGTTGGACTTATGCCTAACTGTGGGTCTGTACACGCACCTATATGTATCCATGGAAAGGAATACGAAGTAAGGACTGCCCCCGTTTGGTATATACTCCACATTGATTTGGGTTTGGCACCTCCTGTGCTTCTGTCTCCAGTGATACTCTTTCAGCATCATAGGGAAGTTCATTTTGGAAAGAACGCAAGGCTGTGGGCAAGTTTAATTTCTGCCAGCTCAGAGGGAGAGCAGTGGAGGGTGCCCTCCACTTCAGTCCCATGCTTCTTCCATGCCCCTGTGTTTGAACTGGCTTGCCCTTTCAGTGCTTCTGTTCTTTCTACTCTTTGAGGGTTTGTTGTTTTCGAGGCAGGGTCTCACATTGCCCAGGCTGGCTTTGAACTTGCTTTTTAGTTGAGGCTTCCTCTTACCTCCACATCCCACATGTACTGCTGAGATTACAGGCTTGCGCCATCATACCTGGATTTTCTTCTCCTACTTTTGAAAATGTTCCCTTTCTTTACTTGTGCAATTGGCCAAGCAGAGCTGGGACTATATAGCTGAGCTGCCCGAGCCAGGACACTTCACTTCTCTCCTGGTCTCTTCCTCTGCAGATGTGGGGTGCTTTGGATCCCACTGCTCTGATACATAAGCTGTGGCCATCCTCCTCTCGGGCCACCAAAATTCCCAGCGAGGATGGGCAGTTGGAAGGAAGAACAGAGGGCACAGGCAGAGTAAAGCATTTGTTGTTTATTGTTGGGTCAGCAACAGTGAGGTTCTGCCGGCAGCATCATTCCTCATCGTGCGTTTTCTGCTGAGAAAGGAGTGAGAGGTGTGAGGACAGTGGCCAAAATGGTCTAGGGAAGAATCCCTAGAGATTTCAGTGGCTTTTGGAAGATGACCATGGAAAGGGAGGGGTTAAACCTCCGGAGTCTTGAAGTCTCATGATGGGGGGAGCTTGTAGTATAGAATACAGATCTGGGGATGTTCTGAGGAGGAGAGTGGATTCTCAGGTTACAGGTCTCTGTGGGATCCCCACGTTGTATGTATTGCTTATTCTACACATGTCTAAATGCACATGGGGTACACATGTAGCTGCTCAGAGCATCACGCATGCAGGGGCATCCTGATGAGAGCATGGCTAGCAATTCCAGGGGAGGAGCCCACCTTGGCGCCAATGTCACGGCTCTTGGCCCGCAGCTTGTTGACCTGGGACTCGGCGATGTCTGCCCTCTCCTCTGCCTCATCCAGCTCATGCTGCACCTTGCGGAACTTGGACAGGTTGGTGTTGGCCTGCTCCTCCTGTGAGCAGATGAAGGGGACGGGAGGATGGCGTGAGACGAACCCTGGAAAGGGCTTCCAGATTCTCATGGTCCCTGCCCCCGAGCCACTCCTCACCCAGTTCCTGCAACAGCCCTCCCAGGGTTGTCCTGCTTGGCACCCTCCTCAAACTTATTCAGTGTTTAAGATCCTTCATCGCCACCCACTGCCTGGAATGAACCTGTGCTGCCTGGCATGCTCCCTCAGAATCCAGATTCACTACATCTATTCCAGTTGTGCCTGCAGACTTGGGGGTTCTCTGTAGGGCTGTGCTCATCCACGCCACACCCACACATTTCTGTCCATCCAACTATCTTTGCTTTTGCCCTGTGTCTACTCAGGGTCCTGTTCCAACTCCTGGCCCCTGTTCTGTCCCACATCTCTACTCCTGCCTTTAGCCTTATGGTACATGGACTGTTAGCAGCTAGTGGGCAGATGCAGGGCAGGAACAGCACTGATTTTTGGAACTTAGGATGCTAGATGCAGCTCTGATCATACCAGACACACAGAATATCTGAGCTGAAGGTTACAGCAGACCCTTGTCCAGGCCCCACTGAGGCGGATACTCGCTGGCTCTCATCACTAGTAGCTATGTTGATAACAGAGGGAGAGCAAACTATCAACTCACCGCCTCCTCAGCCTGGCGCTTGTAGGCCTTCACCTTCAGCTGCAGCTTGTCCACCAGGTCCTGCAGCCGCAGGAGGTTCTTCTTGTCTTCCTCTGTCTGTGGGTGGGTGAGAGGGAAAAACCAGTTTTGGGGAGAGTATGATCATCATTCCTTCTGCCTGGATTCTGTTCTTCTCCGCTGGACTCAGCTGCCTCTCCCTCCAGAGGCTCAGGTCAAGGGGTTGTGATGTCTCTCTTTGTAGGCCAAAGGGATTTTCAGTCAGGGACCCACAAATTAATGAATGTTGGGGCGCTGGAAGTGAGTGGATGTTCTCAGAGCCATGGGGAACTTCTTAATGTGGTCATATGGAGACATAAGGTCTGACTGGCCTCTATCTGGTGAATGGAGTTCCCCTTGCAGCAGCATGGGTACTTTCAGCCAGTGGTTTAAAGGGACCAGAGAGGGATAGTAAAGAAAGCCGGCATTATCACCATCTAGGTTATTCTAATTAATGTAATCCAATATTCTGAAACATTCTCCTGAGCCAGAATGTGGGCAGCAGGGTCAGTGGCTCCAATGCCCTGAGCCAGTCCTGTCTCCAGGTCATTTGATGTTCTAGGATGCCATGGTACTTTGGTCCACAATCGGTCTGCAATCTCCATCCTATGCTTCTTATATCTCCTTCTTAAATGGACCGATTCATCCATCTCCTTAGTATTCTCTTCCCAGACACTGAAAATAGCAGATCAGTGGCCAAGCTCAGCTATGCAGATGGAATTCTCAGACATTCTGAGATGGTGCCCTAAGGCCTTAGCTTCCCATAGTTGTCTCAGAAGTTCCACAGATCTCTGTTTTCTTCCATGACCTAACTCTTTTTCCTAAAGAGCCACATGGCATTTCTCCATGTCTGACTGGCAGAGGGTAGAAGGATTCTTTGGACTATTCTGAAGCTTTCTTTCTTTCTTTTTCTTTTTTTAGTTTTTTCGAGACAGGGTTTCTCTGTATATCTCTGGCTGCTCTGGACTCACTTTGTAGACCAAGCTGGCCTCGAACTCACAGAGATCCGCCTGCCTCTGCCTCCTGAGTGCTGGGATTAAAGGCGTGTGCCACCACCGCCCAGCATTCTGAAGCTTTCATTGTAGCACTTTGAAATACTGAAACACCCGAGGGAATGCTGAGTAAAATAGTTTTGGGGAGGTGGGAGTCTCCATTTACTGCAAGAGGAACCACCTCTAGAAACTATCAGAGAAAGTGTAGCCAGTGTCTAAAGGTATAGGTGAGAAGAGGTGCCTAGCATGACTAAGTGAAGGCCCAGCCCAACAGGCCCCTGTGTGAGCACAGAGGTGGGCTAGTAAAGCCCTTGTTCCATCCTGATCCGCCCTGCCCAACCTGGTAGGTGAGCTCCTTGATGCGCCGTTCACTCTTCCTCATGCCCTTCACTGACTCCGCATTACGCTTCTGCTCAGACTCCAGCTCATTCTCCAGCTCCCGGACACGAGCCTCCAGCTTCTGCAGCTGCTTCTTGCCGCCCTTGAGGGCGATCTGCTCCGCCTCATCCAGCCGGTGCTGCAGGTCCTTGATGGTCTGCTCCATGTTCTTCTTCATGCGCTCCAGGTGGGCGCTGGTGTCCTGCTCCTTCTTCAGCTCCTCCGCCATCATGGCAGCCTGGGCGTGGGAGAGGAGGGCACATGGTCTGCTCAGGTCCTCGTGGGCTCACTTGCCCAGGCTACGGAGATGCTGGTCTGCGTGGGTGGACAGGGTAGGAAACTCACATCTGTGATGGCCTTCTTGGCCTTCTCCTCTGCATTCCTACACTCCTGCACCGCCTCCTCCACCTCAGTCTGGAGCTGGGACAGGTCTGCCTCCATCTTCTTCTTCTGGTTGATGAGGCTGGTGTTCTGGATACGAATAGAAAAAATATCAGATGCACACTTTATTGCTTGGTGCCATATTTTTGTGCGGAATTAGAAGGGGTGATTGGGAAAAAAAAAAAGAAATCTAAGGCTGGGGAGAAGGGGCTGTCAGTAAAGCACCTGCACACAAGCATGAGGACCTGAGTTCAGGTCCCCAGTAGCCATGTGAAAGCTGATGTGGTGGTGTTGCGCCTGTAACACCAGTCCCTGGAGGTGAGAGGCAGATGGAACCCTGCCACTCACTGACCAGCTAGCCCAGCCAGCTGGTGAGCTCCATGTTTAGTGAAAGACCTTACCTCAAAAGATTGAGCATAATAGAGGAAGGCACCCAGCAATAACCTTCAGCCTTCACACACATGCACACATATATGCACAAGTACTGTGTACCCACATGCACACACATGAACATGTACATACCATACAAATAAAAAAAAATTAAACAAGCCTAGCTTTCAGGATATTTCTCGTTTTTTCTTTCCTTGAGAAAGGAAATATCCATGAGAATGGATGTAGTCCAGAAAATTACTCAGCTCTGAAGAAAGACTCCAAACAGCTCAGGGTCTAGAGTTTTACCCTCGTGTGCTTTAGTAATATGTTTGTATATAGGAACAGGACAGAATCCCAAGGGAAATGGAAAGATTTTAAAGAACAATAACATAATTAGAAATGATTATAATTACAGAAAAGTTTACTTGACTAAAGTAGAGAGCACTGTTACTGGATGGTGTCATTTACACATATGCTGAATTACAGAACAAAATTGCATAAGGCACGGGAATAGTTTGGCACAAACACTCATTTGGAGTAGAACTGGATATAATGGGACTGGGAGTATAGAAAGCAGTATCTTCCTCACAGTTTGCTGGGCAAGAAGATGTATTTATGCTTCTTAAATTAAAAAAAAATCTGTGTGTGTGTGCATGTGTGTATGCATGCATGTGTTTACATGTGTGTATATGTTTATGTGTATGTATGTTTGCATATGTGTGTGTATGCATATGTGTATACATGTGTGTACATATGTGTGTAGGTGTGTATGTATGTATGTGCATATGTGTGTTCATATGTATATGTGTATATGTGTGTGCATATGTATATGTGTGTGCGTGTGTGTGTGTGTGTGAGAGAGAGAGAGAGAGAGAGAGAGAGAGAGGATATGCCCATATGAGTATAGGTGCCCACAGAGGCCAAAAGTATCAGATCTTCTGGAGCTGGAGTTATGGGAGGTTGTGAGTCACCTGATTTGGGTGCTGGGGACCAAATTTGGGTCCTGTGAAGGAACAGTAAACACAGTTAACTGTTGAGCCATCTTTCCAGCCCGGTTATTCATCTTTACATTACCAAGCTCCTATCTTTACAGATCAAGCTGGAGGCTGTCTTCTAGATCAAGGATATCAGATGATAAAATGCAGTCCGTGGCTCCCAGATTTGTGACTCTCAGGCATCACCACTCAGTCGTGACATACTTAGCTTCTAAGTCTATTCCTCTTTCTCAGGATAATAGTTTTCCCCGCTGCTACTAACAGATGAGAGCTGACCCAAGAACTGAGGTACTTTGCCATCCTGATTGGGCTTTGACACTCTGTGGGTTTCTGCACAGGGCCTCTAATTGTCACCTGTGAGTGCAGCAGCTGCACCCGCTCACTGGTCTCAATCAGCTCCTGCTCTGCCAGCTTCCGAGACCGCTCTGTCTGCTCCACCACAGCCCGCAGCTCCTCCAGCTCCGCCTGCAGCAGGGTGTTGCGCCGCTCCACGATGGCGATGTTCTCCTTCAGGTCGTCATTGGCGCGGACAGCGTCATCCAGCTGGAGCTGGGTGTCCTATGGGGAAAGTATTATGGGAAAGGGCCTAGACCTCATGTCATCAGGAACCCCCATTTGGGACTGGCCCACTTTACGCCATCCCACCCAGCAGCCTCTTGCCAACAGGAAGATAAGTGCCTATCTCATTATCTGTTCTCTTGTCCCAAGGCTAGACTGGACCAGGGTGCACTGTTCCTCATGCCTACAAATCCAGGAGGTAGGTAGCTCCCACTTTCTCATATTTACGATACTCCATTTATTCCCCGCCTTTACCATCTCCCATTCAAGTATTAACCAGGCCCTGCTTAGCATCCAATATCAGCCAAGATTAGGTACATTCAGAGTGGGGCTGCTATAGACCTTCATTGTCTTTCTGGCTACTGTATGTTCTCTGACTCACCACCTTCTGAGATCCCTGGCTCCTGTTACCTTCAAGTGGGCTTGGGCATTCTTCAGGTGCTTCTGGGCCTCTGAGGCTATTCTATTGGCCTGACTGAGCTGGATCTCCATCTCGTTGAGGTCCCCCTCCATCTTCTTCTTCACCCTCAGGGCCTCGTTGCGGCTGCGCATCTCAGCGTCGAGGGAGGTCTGCAGGGAGTCCACCACCCGCAGGTGGTTGCGCTTGGCCTGCTCCATCTCCTCGTCCTTCTCTGCCAGCTTGCGTTCGATCTCTGCCTTGATCTGGTTGAACTCCAGCTGGGTGCGGAGGATCTTGCCCTCCTCGTGCTCCAGGGAGGCCTGGAGAGGGGAGAGGAGTCAGAGGTGGGGCAGTCGGGGCTCAATTGGGTTGGGCATCAGCGATGAGAGGATGACAGACTTTAACCAGAACTACAGCGGCCTAGAAAGGAGCTGCGGTGTTAGGCCCTGTACCCACACCGCTGTTGGAGGCGAAGTGCTGGACCCCCCAAGGCCTTCTGACTCCTGGACCTTCCTCTGTAAAAGAAAAGAGTTCAGACTTCTCTTGTATTTTTTATTGTGAGCCTAACCTTTAAGAGCTGAGCCATCTCTCCAGCTTGCATTAGGACTGTCTCAGTCACCAGGTCTTTGGTACCAATATAGCAGGAGTTCCTGACCCATGAAAAAGTCACAGAAGCGGTTGGAGTTTCTCTAGCCCCAATCCGGGGCTGTACCAGCTTCCTGAAGTGCACAGTAGCAATGGCTAATGTGTAAGAAGTGCGTGTTTGTGGAACCTCACTTAATCTCCGTAATAATCACATACACAATCTTGAGAAGTATACATTAATTCCATCTTACAGATGAGCACAGTGAGGCACCCAGAGGGTCTCAGGCCAGGGTTCAAACCCATGCCATTTGACCCTGGAGCCTGTGTATCCCCACTCCCAACTATTTGAGCTGTTATTATGATGGTCAGATTCCACCTAGGAAGCAAGCCTTCTGTCCTAAAAATCAGACTGTGGCATTGTCTGATAGGAAGACCTTAGCTTTGGAGGCAGTCATGGTTACTGGGTACATGGTCTTCTTCTAAGAGCAGGAGCCAATAGATTCTTGTCTTGGGGTCAGGGTGACTCCTGGAAAGTAGGATGCAGTAGGACAGACAGGAGAGTGCACAGACTCAGTCCTGTTACCTCAGCTTCCTCCAGTGCCGACTGGAGCTCCAGCTTCTCAGCCTCCAGCTGCTTGCGGACCTTTTCCAGCTCATGTACATTTTTTCCTCCTTCTCCCAGCTGTTCAGTCAGGTCTGAGATCTCCTCTGAGGAGACAGAGGACCAGAAAGATCAATACCCGAGTGCCACCTGGGCCCCTTTGTCTGTGGCCCTCTGTGGTGGCCCTCAGCTCGCCCACCCTGCAGGTTCTTGTTCTCCCGCTTGAAGGTCTCCAGGTGCTCCAGCGACTCTTCATAGGCATTCTTGAGCTTGAAGAGCTCCGTGCTCAGGGAGCGTGCCTCCTTCTGGGATGACTCCAACTCTGACTGGGACTCCTCATACTTCTGCTTCCACTCAGCCAGGATCTGCAGGGCGTGGAACACAGTGTCCAGAGCTGCCCCAGGCCCCTCTCCTGGACTCAGCCCCCCTCCCCTGCCTCCAAGGAGGAGGCCTTGAGCCTGCACTGACCCCACCACCACCGTGCTCGCTGTCTGTGCCCCCCCCACCCCCCAGGGCGGGCCCACCTTGTCAAAGTTCCTCTGCTTCTTGTCCAGGGCCGCAGCGGCTGCATTGGAGCGCTCCACGTCCACCATCAGGTCCTCGATCTCGTTCTGCAGCCTGTGCTTGGTCTTCTCCAGGGAGGAGCACTTGGCATTGACGGCCTCCATGGCCTCCTCGGCATCCTGCAGCCTCTGAGCCAGCTTCTTCCTGCAGCGGGGCAATGCATGTGACTGTTTTTGGAGCAACAAGGCCTTGAGATGATCCCCTTCATCCTAGTGTTGAAGAGAAAAACCCAACTTCTCCCCACAGCTCCCTGAGATGTTGGAACTCCAGCCTATCAGATGCGAGGGCTACTGGTGCCTGGAACAGAGTCTTCCAGAATAGGCTGGATGCTCAGGCTCCTCAACACACACAGCACATCTGTGTGGCAGTGCACTCCCTGGTACCCAGGCTGAATGACGATAGCTCCTCTGACCAACAAGCTTTTTGCTCGTCTTATACGTGAGTGTCAGGTATAACCCGGGCCAAAAGCTCACCCGTCAAAGGAAATAAGTCAGGGCCAGCCAGGCATTACAGGTTGCAGGCTTTCTATCCAATACCTCTAGGTCTCCCCATCCTTCTGTTCTCCCTCCCGCTCTTTCCCACTTCTACTCTACCTGTCTTCATAGCAGACACTCTGCTCCATTCTCTTTGCAAACCCAGGTGGTGGTCACAAAGTACTCACTTGGCCTCCTCCAGCTCCTCCGTCCTCTGTATGGCATCTGTCTCGTACTTGGTCCTCCACTGGGCCACCTCTGAGTTGGCCTTGGACAGGACACGCTGTAGCTCGGCCTTGGCCTCCATTTCCTCCTCATACTGTTCCCGCAGCAGGTCACAGTCATGCCGGGCTGACTGCAGTGCATGGGCCAGGGCATTCTTGGCCTGTGAAGAGGTGGTGGAGCATCAGGGGATGGGAGCAAACCCAACCCAGCCCCCATTCTCTAGATGGCCTGTGAAGAGGTGGGGACATCAGGGGGTGGGAGCAAACCCAACCCAGCCCCCATTCTATAGATGGCCTGTGAAGAGGCGGGGACATCAGGGGATGGGAGCAAACCCAACCCAGCCCCCATTCTCTCTTTTTTTTTTTTTATAAACATTTATTTATTTATTATGTATACAGTATTTGCTCTACATATATGCCCAGGCAGATCTCAATGTAGATGGCTGTGAGCCACCATGTGGTTGCTGGGAATTGAACTCAGGACCTTGGGAAGAACAGCCAGTGCTCTTAACCTCTGAGCCACCTCTCCAGCCCACCAGCCCCCATTCTCTAGATGGCATGTGAAGAGGTGGGGACATCATGGGGTGGGAGCAAACTCAACCCAGCCCCCATTCTATAGATGGCCTGTGAAGAGGTGGGGACATCAGGGGGTGGGAGCAAACCCAACCCAGCCCCCATTCTCTAGATGGCCTGTGAAGAGGTGGGGACATCAGGGGGTGGGAGCAAACCCAACCCAGCCCCCATTCTCTAGATTCTTATGTGTATTTACTTTGGTCAAGGCCCAGACCCACCCAAATGAGGTAGATTTTCAGTGTCTTTGAGTGATTTTCATTTGCTTACCTCTCTCCCTTGCAAAAAAAAGGAGTCATTAAATAACTTTGAGGGTAATTTAGTAGGAAGATACACTACTAGATTATCTCCGGCATCCAGGTATATTTCTGGAGTGAACTTTGTATCCAGGGATACCACTAGGCCTGTCCACTACCATCACCTGGGTCTCACCTTGCCCTCCTCTTCCAGCTGCCTTTTGAGGTCCTCCATCTGCTGGGTATAGGACAGCTTCCCTCGGGTCAGCTGGGAAATCAGTGCCTCCTTTTCTTCCAGTTGCCTAGCCAACTCTCCTGGAGGAGGGATGAGAGGTTCTTGGGCCATGGAAGGGGAAAACCAAAACTACTGAGGACAGCCTAGGGGATGGTCAGGGGTACCTACCATTCTCTGTCTGGAGCTTGGCTCGCTGTGTGGCAAACTCATTGAGGGAATGCTGGGATTCTTCCAGCTTCACCCGATATTCATTGGCCTGGTCCTCCAGTGTCCGGGACACTTTCTCCAGGTTTGCCTTCAGGCAGTAAAGAGCAGATGAAAGGTGAATGTGGGAAGGGCCAGGACTGGCAGGGAGGAAGGGAAAGAGGGCAGGGATGAGGAGAGAACAGAGAACAGGCAGGAGGGTGACATAGAGTGGAGGGAACTAGAAGTGACGTGCATTAAGGAAAGAAGATTAATGGATAAATGTGGGCGAAGGCTATGGAGAGGCAGGGTAGACAGGAGGTGAAAGCCAAAGGAGACTAAAGGGAATGGGAAGGACCAGCTGTGAGGGAGAGGAGGGCCCACCTTGGCCTTGATGATCTGCTCCATGTTGGAGGTGACATCATCCAGCTCCAGCTTGAACTCGCTCTTCTCTTTCTCCAGCTTCTGCTTCACCCTCTGGAGGTTGTCTATCTGCTCGCCCAGCT
>CAJQZJ010030449.1:0-22880 GCA_907164525.1 Lophiomys imhausi | reverse complement strand
TTACAAGAAACACACCTCAGCAAAAAAGATAGACATTATCTCCAAGTAAAGGGCTGGAAAAAGATATACCAAGCAAATGGACCCAAGAAAAAAGCTGGAGTAGCAATTCTAGTATGCAACAAATTGGACTTTCAACCAACATTAATCAAAAGAGATGGGGAAGGACACTATATACTCATCAAAGGAAAAATCCACCAAGATGAAATTTCAATACTAAACATCTATGCCCCAAATGTAAGACCACCCACATTCATTAAAGAAACACTACTGAAGCTCAAATCCCACATTGAACCTCACACATTAATAGTGGGAGACTTCAACACACCACTCTCACCACTGGACAGATCAACAATGCAGAAACCAAACAGAGAAATAATGAACCTCACAGATGTCATGAATCAAATGGACCTAATTGATATCTACAGAACATTTCACCCCAAAGCAAAAGAATACACTTTCTTCTCGGCACCTCATGGAACCTTCTCCAAAATCGACCTTATAGTCGGTCACAAAGCAAGCCTCAACAGATACAGGACAATTGAAATCACTCCTTGTAACTTATCAGACCATCATGGAATAAAGCTAGGCTTCAACAATAACAAAAACAACAGAGTGCCTGCAAAAACATGGAAACTGAACAACTCTCACCTCAATGACCTTTGGGTCAGGGAAGAAATAAAAAAAGAAATTAAAGTCTTCTTAGAACTCAATGAAAATGAAGGCACAACATACCCGAACTTATTGGACACATTGAAAGCAGTGCTAAGAGGAAAGTTTATAGCACTAAGTGCCTTCAAAAAGAAACTGGAGAATTCCTATACTAGCCACCTAAAAGCACACCTGAAAGAGGTAGAACAAAAAGAAGCAAACAGTCCCAGGAGGAGCAGATGGGAGGAAATTATCAAACTCAGGGCTGAAATCAACAACTTAGAAACAAAAAGAACAATACAAAGAATCGACAAAACCAAGAGCTGGTTCTTTGAGAAAATCAACAAAATAGACAAGCCCTTAGCTAAACTAACTAAAAGGCAGAGGGAAAATACCCAAATCAACAAAATCAGAAATGAAAAGGGGGAAATAACAACAGACATTAAGGAAATCCAAAGAATCGTTAGGTCCTACTTCAAAAACTTGTAGTCCACAAAATTAGAAAATCTAAATGAAATGGTCGATTTTCTTGATAGATTCCACCTACCAAGGTTAAATCAAGAACAGGTAAACAAATTAAACAGTCCTATAACCCTTAAGGAAATAGAAGAAGTCATTAGAAGTCTTCCAACCAAAAAAAGCCCAGGCCCAGATGGTTTCAGCACAGAATTCTACCAGACATTCAAAGAAGAGCTAACACCAATATTCTTCAAACTCTTCCTCAACATAGAAACAGAAGGAATACTGCCAAACACATTCTATGAGGCCACAGTTACCCTGAAACCCAAACCTCACAGAGACCCAACGGAGAAAGAAAATTTCAGACCGATTTCCCTTATGAACATGGATGCAAAGATACTTAATAAAATACTTGCAAACCGGATCCAAGATCACATCAAAAGTATCATACACCATGATCAAGTAGGCTTCATCCCAGGGATGCAGGGGTGGTTCAACATTAGAAAATCCATCAATGTAATCCACCACATAAACAAGCTGAAAGAAAAGAACCACATGATCATCTCATTGGATGCTGAAAAAGCTTTTGACAAAATACAGCACCCTTTCATGATAAAAGTCTTAGAGAGATCAGGCACACAAGGACCATACTTAAAAATAATAAAAGCAATTTACAGCAAGCCAATAGCCAACATCAAACTAAATGGAGAGAAACTTAAAGCATTTCCTCTAAAATCAGGGACAAGGCAAGGCTGCCCACTCTCTCCATATCTCTTCAACATAGTACTTGAAGTTTTAGCTAGAGCAATAAGACAACTAAAAGAGATCAAGGGGATACAAATTGGAAAGGAAGAAAAATTTTTCTGTGGTGATGAGAAGTTTCAACAAGGAATTACAAATTGTCCTTGTGATTCAGCTAGAACCCGCTGTTTCTCCTACTAACTGAGCTTTAAGGGCTACTTGTTAGCAAAAATAGGATTCTCCCTGTTAGTGTATGATGTTAGTGTCTTTCCTTTTCCAATTAAAAGGCTCTCCTATGGAAAACTGTCTTTAAGAAATTCTTACAAGCAGTGACTTCTTGGGTAAGAAAATATTTTAATAAATGATATAATGTAGTGTTATTTATAATCTCTAGAAGTTTGAAGGGACTGTGGGCATAAAGGGGATTTTGTTGTAAGATAGGCTTGTTTTATATTGGAAGATATGTGTCATCATTTGACTTCTGCTATAATAGAAAATGTGAAAGGTAAGACATCTTCAACTATATAAATTATACTTAAATGTAAGACTTTAGAATCTTTAAAACTCTCTTCAGCATTGCAGTTTGCTAGGACAGTAGCCCTTGCCCCACATCTCTAGAAGAAATGGTCGCCCTGTGACCTGGTGGAAGCTATTAGTGTGGCATGCTTTTATTTCTCCAGCAGACAGAAACAGCCAGCCTCATACCTAAAACCTGATAACTCACAGGGCTGTACAACAAGGCGCATTTGTCCCAAATTGGGAGTGAGGTCCCTAACTAAGCCATCAGTGTCAGGAGTGAACAGAACAGCATTTGTCATTTGCTCAAGAATAGCTTTAAAATTAGAATTGGAATTTTAAACTGCAGTATTTTGTTATCTCTCAGTCTATCATCTGCTTTTCATCTTTTTGTTTTTGTTTTGTTTTATTATAGACTGCAGGGTGGGGTGATATCATCAAGGTAGTGATCCCTGATTTGAGTTCTTTAAAATATGAACAACTAATTAGGTATTTTGGAAAGTATAGCTGGCTGTCATGGAAATGTAGATTAGGGTCAGTACAAGTGGCTTTCTGATGGCCTCTGCCATATCAGTAGCAGACGTCACAGTGCGAACTGTAGAGAAAATGAAGACCAGACAAAAAGAACTTACAAACTTTTCAAAGCAGCAAGCTATGTAACTAACAAGAGGCTGCCAGAGTTGAGAAACAGGTTTTAAGGAAATAGGAAGTGTGTTTGACAGGAGACAGTATCACAGAGCAAAGACTTTACTTTGTCAGTTTGACAGCTTCTTTTTCCTGTCCACTTACCCTGGGGGTATTTAATCAGCTGCTTTCTGAAAAGAGTGTTGGAGGTGGTAATGTGGAGTCAACTTTAAGCTAGTTACAGTCACACTTGGACAACGTAAGCACACAGAATTTTCTAAATGAAATTGATGGAAAGAGGAAAAGGGAAATCTCAACCAGGATTGAAATTGTTGCCTGAAATTTGCCTGTATGAGACACCCTTTCCTTTCCTTCTTAGCCCTTCTTTTCCTTCATCAGCTCTCACCCACATTGGTACTGGAATAGTTCATTATTATCCTGTAATGAGTAATGGATCCTGATTTCCATTTCTTGGTTGCTCACTTTCATGAACATCTCCCATACATAATGTCTTCTCATGCCCCAATACATGTTGACTAATACTCTGTTTAGGTAAAAGTCCCAGAAACCACAGATTCTATCATTCAACTTTTCTGATTATTGTCTTTACAGATTTCCTGTTAAAATTTTCAATGTTGGTTTTTGTTTCTATCTTTGTAAGTACAGTGTTTTGTTATTACCGATATTTGGTATCTTGTCTTTAAGACATTATTTCATAGAACAAGTAAACTGTCCCAAATAGATCCTTTCTTGTCTGTTTCTCTCATTAGGAGAATAGAATAAAATTGTCCTTTAGGAGCTTTTCCTGTGTTGATCAGCTCATTTCAGAAGCTGAGTGAGAAGAAAAAGCTAAACCATTCTTTCTGCCATCCTTTATTATTAATAAACCTGGTAATTTTAACTTTAAAAACAATACTTTAGCCATTTTTATCTCACTAAATGCTACAAATTCAAAATACTCTGATTCATATTGTAAGACAAATGTGTCTGTCTATATTTACACATATATATAATAATAATTTTTCAAAAGGGACCCATTTTATATCAGTTCAGTTGTGTGTGAAACACATACACATATACATATGTATTCAAAACAAAAAAAGGAACACAAACAGTTATCTCATATTAAAATTAGAATCCACTACTCCTTAAATTGGGAAAAGTCAAAAGATTGTCTCACAGTCATTTCTGGGTTTAGACTCCTAGGAAACAAACATTCGAGTTTTGCAATTAAAGCTGCAGAGTGTTAGGACTGCATTTGCAGACCAAACTCCACTAAAGACCTCTAAACTTGGATCTGTAAAAGGTTAAGGTAGAACTTAGTACATAAACATTTTGTTTTCCGTTTATAACGGTGTCAGAGGATTTGCTCTTTTTTGGTATTAGAAACCTAAACAGTCATTTCTGCCTTTTCTCTTAGTAGCCATTCTAGCTGGGTCCTATGAGTCACAGTTACAGGCTGGGAACAGTGGCTAAGGCCTTTCATGTTTCTAATATCACATTTGCATCTCCCTCTTCTGAGTAATACTTTTTTTTCATTTCACCTTGTTCATCGTATTTGTAGTAGAGGAGAAATTGGGATGGGATTCCGTATAACTATTTGGAAACATACCTTCAAGATGAACACTAAAACCTTGCTAGTAAGATAATTTATAAACATTTACACTAATTTTATATAATATAATTTTATATAGTATATGATTTATTTTATTTGTATATGTATAAAGAATGAAAAAATAGACCAACAAAATAACTATATTAATATTTACTTATCTTAAAATATCATTAAGTGAGCTCAAGGATTATCTAGTAATGGAACTCTTAAGGCAGTGATTTAATTATAGTTAAGCTTCATAATGTTAATTAAGGTGAAGTTTAACTATAGGGAATCATGCATTCTTCACTTGTAAAGGAAGTCCTGGATTAAAGATGACAAAGGTAGTGACTATTTTTTTTTCTTTTCTTTTCCTTGTTTTTTGTTTCCTTGTTTAACCTATGAGCTCCATGATATTTAGAGAATTTAGTGGAAACCTTCTAGAGATTAACTCTGTTTTTAAAGATAATAGTGGAGAACTCCAGAAGTCACTTAGGCATGGCAAGTGCCAAATACCAGGGTAATATTGGGTCTAGTCTTCCTGAGTTCCAGTCCTGCTCATGCAGTGTACCAGCTTTTCTAGCAATTAACTGGACAAGTTCCTTTCTGTGCCTTAGTTCCTTACTTCAAAAATTTGCCCAATTATGGTTCCTATTTCATAGTGTCATTTGGGGAATTATATACTTTAATAATTATTAAAAGTTAGAGTGGTACCTGCTATATAGGTAACTTGAGAAAGGAAAAGAAAGGCCTACATACTCTTCCTCCAAATTTCTTGGTTGTGTCTAAGAATTCTTATTTCAATGTTATTTTCAAGTTCACCTTTATTTCCAATAAAAATGTAGTGTTCCTCCTTAGCCTCAGAAATAGCAAGGACTATAGTTGCATACCACAACACACATACCATAGGAAGTCTTATTAAAATGTTGGAAAAATATTTTTTCTTAATACAGAATTGAAGAAAGCACATGAAAAGTTTAAGGTCTCAGTAATTAAAACACAACTTAGTGAAGATATGCAGCACTCAATATTGTAGCTAACTTCTACATTATAGAATTCAATGTTAATTAAACCACGAGGAAATTGTGTAAACATTGTGGGGAAAACACATAAAATTTCCATTGCAAAAGATCCATCTATACAGATAAATCTACAGATAAACTTCCATCAGTGTGAAGGTTATTGGAGGGGCTATGTCTGTACCTTCTATGTGTGTATGTGTTGTGGAGGTGGTGGCGGCGGGCTTACGTACAGGAAAGGGGGCATACAACTATGCTTTGGTTATAACTGGAGATACAAGGTCAAATGACAGCATCACGGTGGTGAGAATTTGGGGTCGGTTAGACCGATCTTTTAAAAAGAACTATTTTATAATTTTTACTCCGTGTGTGCGTGTATGTGTGTGTATATGAGGTGGGGGGAGGGAGAGAGAGAGGATTGGAGAGATGAAGAGGACACACACACACACAACAGCATGAGTGGGCACATGTGTGTGGAGATCAGAGGACAACTTTCCCGAGTTGATTGTCTCCTGCACTCTGGGTTCTGAAGATGGAATTCAGAGTCATCAGGCTTCTAGAGGAAGCACTTCTACCCCACTATCCACTGGCCCTAAACCAGCATCTGATCTCTGAAGACCTTCCGCAGTTTTCTTACTCTGTCAGGTTACTGATTTGTCACTGGACAGGCCTAACAAGTGGATGTAAGCCAGGATGAACGCTAGTATTGAGTATACTGTACTGTTCATCCAATGGCTCTCTGCTTCTATGCAGAAAGGAACTCTCCGAGCACGGGGATGTGAGTGTAATAAACACAATGTTATTATACATTTCACGTTTCCTGATTGTCTTTGACCAACACAATTGACATTTACATTTTCTTCTTCCTTCGTTTTTCTTTTCTGTAAACACCTTGCCAGATCATAGTTTAAGTCTGAGAGTCAGGAATTGGCAGCCACTTGACTCCTTTCCAGTTAGCTCAACTCTTAGGAAGTTGCAGAACCTACCCCAGTGTTAGGTAACGGCAGTTATTTTTGCCATCACCCAAATGTAAAGGAAGCCAAGTAGAGCTGGCAAAGTTCTACATTGCCAGGAAAAACTTGGAACATAGGTTCACAATAAATAGTGCCTTCAGCAGTGTGGAAAGTTTGACTGTTGAAGGGTTAACAGTGGCTTAGTTCGAATCATCAGAGGGAATAAATCTGAATTAATTATAGGTAAATAGATTGTTATCTGAATTCTACATTGGATTTAGTCTTTCAGGTGCCCACATGAGGAGATGTCCTACTGGTTCTCTTATGAATTAGGCCACCCATATTTGTTGCTCTCTATTACATGCTGTCTAGTTCCCAGATGACTTTATTATTATATAGGCTCTGTCTCGCCAGGGAATCTTTTATTGCTTGAACTCAGTTTTCATAACTGGTGACATGTGTCTTAATGTGAATCCATGAATGGGTCCCCAAAGGTTGAAACAGGGTGGAGAGAGGTCTCTGCAGAGGCTCTGGAAGAGCTTACCTAAAACACAGGCTTGGAGTCGAGAGTTAAGCTGGGGAAGCAGTGTTCTCTTCACACAATTGAGAAAAGCCGTGGCTTCTGACATTTGCATTAGATTCTGAACAAGATTAAGCTTGATTGTATTTTCCCTCCTAGAATCTAGCTGGTTAAGTTTATGTCATTTCTGTTTCAATTTTTTTTCCAAAATTTAACCCAAACTTACTTTACTTTTTAAGTCATTTTACTAGTGTACATTACTTCCACAAAATAATCAGTTGTCTTGTGACAATTTTATACAAGCACTTAATATATTTTGAGTGTAATTACTACCATCTCTATTGGCCTCTCCTGTTCTCCTTCCCCTCACCTCCTGATCCCCTTCCTATTCCCAGATAGTCTTGCTTCTACTTTCATGGTCTGTTTTCTTTAAATCTAGATTCAATATATAATAGAAAATATGTAGTATTTATTTTTATAAGTCTGATCTCATTCATACAACAAGTATTATATTTATATATTATATATATTTATATAACAATGAAATTCTGTTTCCATTTAATTTTCAGATGAGATTGGGCGTGTTCAGGGTGGTATGGCTGTAGACTCCATTTAATTTTCAAATGAAATACATTCATTCTTCTCTGTAGCTAGGGAGTACCTCATATATATATTCACATATATATTATATATCCATTTATGTATTCTTAATAGGTATGTTTTAAAATATATGTGAAGATTTTTTATCCCTACAAAGCATGCTGTAGGCCTTTCATGGTGGGTCACACCTTTAATCTCCACAGTTAATAGCCAGAGATGGGTGGATCTCTGAGGTTTACATAGTGAGGTCCAGGCCAGCCAAAGCTATGTAGTGAGACCCTCCCTGTGTCAAAAAACAACAAAACAAAAACATGCTATTGAGTTTTGCTCTTCTACTTAAAAGTATTTTCAGTAAGCGTGGAAAGCTTCACTGTCCCCTGGGATTATACACTAGGTTTCTCTTTCTTGCTGTGTTGCCTGTGGTAATATCAAGCTGTTGTGATAACTATTAAACTGTAAACTGTACTGGGTAGAACCCTGAGTTTAGTTCAAGTAATGAGAACTCAAGATGTTTTTCCACCCCACCTATCATAAAAATTAAATGGAGATGACTATTCTTTCCATCAATAAGGAACTTGAAAGATTGATGGAGCATTCATTCATAGGCTATTATTCACAAGGACATCAATACTTATAAATGCAAAGTTAGGACCTGAGTCACAGATACACTTCAGTTCTGGATTCCTTTTCCTCCCCATTGTATTCGGAAGGCTAAATATATATAAAGGACTGTTTTGAAATATGAATGGATGTTGGTGAGTCTCTAAGTACTAAGAGACACTAATGAAATGCCAAAAAAATGCTTTTTGAAATGGTAATCTTCTTTACAAAGTAAATTCATTGGTTAAACACCATGACAAAATTTAGATATAAGACATTACCTGCGTTTAGGGCTGAAAGTGCAGAACATTTAAGGCTATGACAGTCAGTAGCATCTGAAAGATACTGTAAATCTCTCTACACTTTTTTCAGTGAACTTAAAGCAGTTACGTTTATTCCTGATTTGCTGGGGTGAATAATGATATGTAAATAAGTGAATATAATAAAGGTATTCACATTACATAGTTTTATAAGATTACAAAGTAGCTGTTAAAACAGCAAGTAGTTTTTACATATTAGAAAAATATATTTGAAACTTAATAAAAGTTACTCAAATTTCCTATTATAAAGTACTTTATTAAAATTTAAACAGTTTCTAAGTTATATCAGAAAATGACCTAATTACTCCATTATAATCGATCTTTGAGAAAGTCATCATCAGGTTGTGCCCCTGGCAGCTCTGTGGTCCCTGCTGTATTTGTCAGGTCAGGAACTCTGTGGCCTTGACAAATCAGTGCCTGAGTGGACACATCCTCCTGTGGTTCCTGCACACACTATCCTCATGGAAATATGGAAACAAGAGACTGGAGACTGGAGACTCCAGGTGTAAAGGAATGAAACTAAGTAGCAGTCATCTCAGTGGAGTCAGAGCTTTGCTTAAGGGAGAGTGGTGTAAAGTTAATACCTGGCTTTAGCTCATTGTTTGATTACCTGGGAGCTACTTAAGATCTCTCTCCAGTTTGCACAGCCTCTGAGTGCATTACAGGGAATGTTTGTTCACTATGTGTACTAGAAAGCATTACTTTTCTGTTCAAATAGTAAGTTAGGAGGTACAGAATTGGCCAGCAGAGGGAGCAGATTTATGTAAACTGGACTGAAAAATACCTAGTTCAAGATGCCTCAGTGAACAACGGTCCTCCCTAAAGCACCTTACAGCACTCTAAAGGAGTAGGCTCCTGGGGTTCCCAGAGCTTGTGTCCTTATATTCTCAGTTTGCAGTTGAGGTTTTTTGTTTGTTTGTTTTGGCTTTTTTGTTTTTTCTTTTGTTTTTGGTTATTCTTGTGAAGTAAAAAGTATTTTTTAAATGCCATAAGTATTATTTAGCAAATTAAAACTAATTTTCAATGGATAGCCCTAGAATTAGGGTATATTCAGGTCAGAAGCCTAAAATGAATTTAATGCATGAAAGCTATCATAAAGTGAGTTGTGAATGTTTATAACAAGACACAGTACCAAATCATCAGGAAGTAATTCTTGGTTTATGTGTGCTGAATCAGGACACAAATAGCTTTCTGATGAACCCTAGTTATGTAGAAATCAACCGTAGCATCCTGTGCATCCTAACTAACTTCCTAGGCAGATGTGGGCTGATATGATATTATCAAGTCTGTACATTTAGCCAGTTGTGTATTCAGAGCAATATGCTGAGCATTGGACAGTTTAAAGATAAACATTTTTTTAAACTTTTATTTTATTTATCTTTTCTTTTTTTAATGTGTATTTATTACTTCCGGTTACATCTCCATCACAGTGCCCTCTTTCCACCCCTCCCAATCCCACCCTTCCACTCTCTACCCCCTATCCCTTCCAACCCACTCCTCTGGAGTGGAGTGTCTCTACATAACAGTCCCCCACCCCAGTTCAGCAGGCATATGAGAGCCAAGAGCGTCCTCATACACTGGGGGCCTACAAGGCAGCACCACTAGGGCAAAGTATCTCATTGACAGGAAAAAAAAGTCTATGTTCATGTTCCCTTTGGTGCATTGGTTGTAGTGTAGTTATCCTGTACTATATGACTAAAATCCGATTATAAGTGAATGGATGCCATGTGCATCCTTCTGAGTCAGCATGAGCTTCTCTAGTTCCATCCATTTGGCTGCAAGTTGCATGATTTCGTTGTTTCTGGTGGCTGAGTAGTATTCCACTGTGTAGATGTACCACAGTTTTTTTTTTTTTAATCTATTCCTCGGTTGAGGGACATCTGGGTTGTTTCCAATTTCTAACTATTACAAATAAGGCTGCTATGAACATAGATGAGGAAATGCCCTTGTGGTTTGGTAAATGGCTTAGATCAAAAACTCAAATGACAGCACATGCTGGTGAGGTTGTGGAGAAAGGGGAACACTCCTCCACTGCTGGTGGGAGTGCAAGCTTGTACAACCACTATGGAAATCAGTCTGGCGATATCTTAGAAAACTTGGAATAGCTCTACCTGAAGACCCAGCCATTTAGTGAAGTGGTTTCTTCACTAATCAGAGTTTGCATAGAGTGTGCCTGGCCCTTGTCAGATCCTAGAGCTGTCCTGGGGAATACGCACAGTTTCTGTTGTATGTCGTGGGCCCTGTTGTGAAATGAAGGAGGCAGATTGTTCTGTATGGCACATCACAACAGAGCTTTTTAAACCCTATCCATTTTTGCAAAGCTTTTTTTTTTCTTTTTTGGTCCAGGAACTTTTAATTAAATTAATTAATTATTTTTTGCATTTATTTATTAATTCAAATTACATCTCCATCACAGCCCCCTCCTTTCATCAATCCTGGTCTAATCCTCCCACCTCTACACCCTCTCCCACCTATCCTACTTCTCTGGTATTGGGTGCCCCACATATCAACCCTCCTCAGTTCATCAGTCACATGAGGGCTAAGAGCTTCCTCTTGCACTGGGGTCCTACATGGCAGTTATACCTAGGTGAAGTGTCCCACTAACAGGTAACAAACTCCATGTTCCTGTTCCTTCCGGTATGTTGGTTGTAGGATAGTTATCCTGTACTGTACGTTATAAGTGAATATATGCCATATGTATCTTTCTGGGTCTGGGTTAGCTCACTCAGGATGAGCTTTTCTAGTTCCATCCATTTGGCTGCACATTACATGATTTCCTTGTTTCTGATGGCTGAGTAGTATTCCACTGTGTAGATGTACCACAGTTTTTTATCCATTCTTCGGTTGAGGAACATCTGGGTTGTTTCCGGTTTCTAGCTATTACAAATAAAGCTGCTATGAACATAGCTGAGGAGATGTCCGTGTGGTTTGGTGAGGAATCTTTTGGATATATGCCCAGGAGTGGTATGGCTGGGTCTTGAGGTCGAGCTATTCAAAGAATTTTCTAAGGTGTCGCCAGACTGATTTCCATAGTGGTTCTACAAGCTAGCACTCCCATCAGCAATGGAGGAAAATACCCCTTTCTTCACAGCCTCACCAGCATGTGCTGTCATTTTAGTTTTTGATCTTAGCCATTCTGATAGGTAGGAGATGGAATCTCAGTGTTGTTGCATTTCTCTAATTAAGTTGCATTTCTCTAATGACTAAGGATATTGAATATTTCTTCAAGTTTCTCTTGGCCATTAGAAATTCCTCTTTTTTGAATTCTCGGGTTAGCTCTGTACCCCATTTTTTGATTGGATTATTTGGTTAAATGATCCTTGGTATCTAAGTGTATAAAATAGGTATACAAATAAAATATTTATGGTAACAAATCATAAGTAAGTTCACCTTAAATCCATTTTAGTGTATATATAATTTTATCATTTATTAATGACAAGAAAATAGTGATGATGTATATGTTTGCTTATTTTTACATAATTAAATCTTGGATGACTAATACTGCAGAATATGGAATACTTTTAACATTTAGACATTTTAATTTTGTAGTTGTTGGCATTAAGAATGCCAGCTTGTATAAATGGATAAGAAATAATAATAAAAATATATTTAGGGGATATTTCAGAAATTGTTGGAAATTCTCTCCTTAATCTCAAGCCAAAATTCATTAAAAAAAAATAAAACTCAAGTTAGCAACATAACTAATGATTAAAAAATATAACATTAGTAATGCACTGTGGGCTGGAGAGATGGCCCTGCAGTTAAGAACACTGGCTGCTCTTCTAAAGGACCAGGGTTCAAATCCCAGCACCCACATGCCAGTTCACAGCTGTCTGTAATTGCCAAGTGTTGTGGCAAACGCCTTTCATCCCAGCACTTGGGAGGCAGAAGCAGGTGGACCTCTGTGAGTTCAAAGCCAGCCTAGTCTACAGATGAGTTCCAGGACAGCTAGAGCTACACCCAGAAACCCTGTCTCAAAAAAACCTAAAAAAAAAAAAAAAACCCCTAACATTCTGATGATATAACCCAAATACATACTGAATTGATACTTACATGCTGAGGAATGATGGTAACAAAATATTAAAAGCTTTTGTTTTCTATAGTTCAACTGTTATGTTTATATATGAGCACAATGCATTTTATGCACAATAAAAATACCGCAGTTCCTCGCATTGTTGCTTAAAGCAGCATATTTGTATTGCATCATATGACCTGTGCAATATAAAGTATGCATACTGTGTGTCCAGATACCAGGCTGTAGTAAAGTCACATTGCAACATGATGAGCATTGCCAGAGAAAGCTTGGATTCATTCTGTACATGGTTGATTTTTAATCAATTTGATAATTCTATGTTGAGAAATCTTTTATTATTGCCAGAGTTTTCATAGCAACGAAACCTCTAGCTGTAAAAGTAAACAGGGACTAGGTCAAGAGAGTCTTGTATGTTATGTGAAGATAAGAGTTTTCACTCCTTTAGTATCTTAAGAGGTTGTTTAAAAGGTTCCAGGGATAGATTGATTACTATATAGAGAACTGGTATCAGTACAGCTTTAGCTGAGAAGACTAGACTGATGAAAAAGAGTGGAACATATGTATGAAGTAGAAGGGACAGATCTTGATAAGAGATTAGAAGTTGGAGTAAATAGCTACATGGAATAATTTGTGGGATAAAAGAAAAGACATGTATTTTTATATGTAAATACATATGTGTAAAACAAATATAGCTTGTAAAATATTATTTGTGTGAAGGTAAAAGACGTCTAGCTCCTGTTCACTAGTCTCTGGCATACTTCTCAGGGTTGTGGTAGACAGAGGTCTGGCCCAGGCAAAGAAACCTACTTGAGAGACTATAAAGCATAGATTGAAATCTGAATCAGTAAAGTAGAGTGGTAAGAGCTTTGTGACATGCTTAGAAAAATCTGCATGCTCTCCATAAGGAGTTACTGTTAGTTAGTTTGCTATAGTTACTGAAAGCACCAAAATTAGAACCGTGTTAGTTCACTACAAGGTGGGCACTATGAACAAATAACTGCCAGGCAAACCAATTCTGCATCGGTACTAGCTTCATAGCCTTGGTATAAGCAGAGACATGGATGACCTGGGAAAGACTAGTTTGTACAAAGAAAGACTTGGTAAAGGAGGTTAGGATTCAGAGAGACCTCTCAAAGAGGGATTGTGTGTAGACTGAAGACAGAGATTAATGCAGCAAATTGCTAAAAGTATAATAATAGCTCAGTAGCAAAAAAGGAAAACTGAAGTGCAGTTGCAGTACAAGAAAGAGTTGTCTTTGACTCTTCCTAAAAAGAAAAGTTTTGAATTGGCCGTCCAGGTAGAGATTTGGAAAAGCTCAGGAAGGCTAACATCTTCCTGCTAACCAGGAATTAAGGACTTTTTTAGAATGTGTCACATTATGGAAGAAAACCAGTATGGAAGATGATTCAAAGTGAGGCTCTGGAGTTTGAAGATCTAGGTTTGAATTTTAGCTCCCTTACGTGGTGGCCCTGTGGCTGTGGGTATGTTGCATTAGCTTTGTCATTCACAGTTGCTGTTTTTAAAAGGTGATAATTATAGTATCTTTCCCCAAAATGTATATTAAGAGTTAGATAGTAGTTTGTGTGTTTGCTATGTTTCAATGTGCATTCAATAAAGTTTGCTGTTATTTTGGAGCAGCATTGATTAATGGCTAAGAACCAGAGTCTGAAACCAGTCTTCCCTCATCCTCAGAGTGCCCTTTGATTTTCCAAGACCTTTAAACAACTACTTCTACAGTAAATGCTCAGAGTTGACAGACTAGCTGGCTTCATGTTAGAGCCCCTTTCCCTTGGTAAGCGTTTTTAGTTAAGTTAGGCTTTCTGGATCGTCTCCTTATTTGCTAACTGTGTAACCCTGGACAAGGTACTTAACTCTTCACTTGCTTCAATTGAGATTTCACAGTGTTATTTTTGGAATTTTTCTATGAGGACTGAGATGATAAATATCGTATAGATAGCAGTTACATTTAGCAATTGAAGTACTTAACAATTTTAGTTGTATATTAGTATTGTTTTGAGAATTGTATAGTATATAGCTAATACTCATGCTCTTTTACCTGTTTCAAGGAGCTGTTTCAAGACTCTTATAGATATCTGAAACTGTGAACAAGTCCAATATTGTCTATATTAGGTTTCCACAATATATTTTACCTGTGGAGTTTCATTTACATATTAGGCATGTAAGAGATTAATAATGATAAAGTGATTATAAAATTAAATAATTACAGTAAGGTATAATCGAAGTATAGATATAATGAGCACTTCAATATTTTTAATAAAAGACATGTTGTCAGTGCAATATAAATGGATCAGTAGTCTTTTCATGGGCAGGCACTCTCCAGTAGTATTTATGTTGTCAGTTCCAACTTGCTTGTCTATCTGCACCACCACCCTAATGTAAAGTAAGTGGCCTGGCATCACTCTGGAGTTCTCATGATGTCTTCAGAAACCTGAATTCCTTCTGGTGCAGTTTTTGTCAGAGCACAGTTTTTCCTCATGTCTTTCACTTGCATATTTAATGTCTGTTCCATCTTAACTAAGCACTTATTATGCATTGTTGTCATAGCTTTCAGTTTGAAGTGTGACAACAAAGCTTGCATAAATTTCTCTTTTCATCACAATTTCATAACTAGAAAGCTCAGTGTAACTATAGACTTGAGCTACTTCTGCATAGGATTTTCTTTTCTGATAAATTGAGAATGTTTACAGTTTGCTTCTCTTTGGCATGGGCTTTGCATATCCTAATTGCTAGATAGCATCATTACTCATATGTTTCTTGGAGCCATTATTGAAATTAAAGTTGATTGGAAAGAACTGGACAGTAGGTCTTCCTATATGTTGTCTGTGATGGCTACCAAGTGACAAATATACAAGTAGTGTCACTTAACCAAGGCATGATTTCTATCCTAAGAAGACAGAAGTGAATGGCACACTATTTCCTTATGCTACTTAGACTGGTTTATAACTTAAACCTTAATAGCTTGTTTCTGGAATTTTCTCTGTAATCTTTACAGACTACGCTTGACCACAAGTAGCAGAAACTGTGCAAGTGAAGCTGTGGTGGAAAGAGACTGTTGCATGAGCAAAGCGCAGGGTGGGGCTTTGACTCAGGGCTGCACAGGGATCCCTTACAGAAGGACATTCCACAGCTGCCTCTAAGGCTGAGCAGACCTTTAGACAGGAAGTAGGGATAGGCTAAGGAGAAGCAAGGCCTCAAGGTTGCCGGCTTGTTAGCTCCTACAGAAGAGGTCTCTTGTGAAAGATTGAAAGAGAGCTGCCTCAGTTTTTGTGCTACAGTAGACCTGCTACTTCTTCACAGTTGCCCTCTGGCTACAGAGTAGAGAAAACTGTGAAGCAGCGCCATCTTCCTTCAGGTTAGAATACCTGTTCCTAATAGGGTCCAAGAGCCTCTCCAGTCCTGAGTCTGAGGTTCCATCCCTAGGATTGGGGTAGGGCGTCATTAGACATGAAGGAGTTTAAACTCCAAAAGAACACTATGCCTCAAAGTGAACATTTAAAGATGTAAGTGTACTGATGGTCTGTCTATGCTGTATGACAATGTGATAGAGACTGGGAGGATTGTTTTTTCCAATATAACTGTCTTTGACTACATGACTACATGCCAGTTAGACAAGGAAAGGATAGTCCTTCTTGTTCAGTTTTCAAGACTACAGATAATGTTTACAAGCATATGGACAACTAGTGAATGGAGAAATCTGTATGTCCTAAGCAGAATGTTAGGCTAATATGAGTGGGTAGATACTGCCTATTAAAGCTGTAATGCTTCTGTGGGGCGTGGAAGGAAAGGGTGTGCTGTGTTAACCTTGAAGGAAAACCTCTGAGTCATTGTGCTGGTTGTTCTGTTGTCTACCAGCACAGGTGCCTGCTGAGTTTTTACACAAGAAAGGACCAGTGTCATAACTAACTTCGCAAGTAATCGGTGGCAGACGGAGACATCTGTAGTAAATCTATTTTCCCTCCATTGTTTTCCTTGATCATCGATATTGTTGTCCTCCTCCTCCTTCTTCTCATTAACATTATTATTATTAATATTAATATTTTTATTATTGTGGAGTATTGATCATGAGACAGGTCTTAAGAGAATGGACTTGCTAAGTTCAAAGAACAGTTAACTGAAGTTCTCTCCACCATTTAAAATTGATTGATAATGAGGGACTGGAGAGATAGTTCAGCATTATGATCCCATGCTACTATTATAGAGGCCCTAAGTTTGGTATGTGTGTGGGGGTATAGAGCCTGTGGCCCCTGCACAGTATCAGAAACAAAACAGGACATTTAATTTTGGCATCTTTGAGAGATGAATAAAAGTGTACGTGAACTGAAGGTAGTAAGTTTCAGATGGAATAGCCACCTACAACTTCAGCTCAGGGAATCTAGTATCTTCTTCTGGATTCTGTGGCACCTGTACTCATGTGCACAGGCACATACCCACCCATCCACACACACACATGAGTGAAAGTAACAAAATATTATAAAAATGTTTTTTAAAACAATTGGTTGATACTGAATTCAGTACAGTGAGTATGTAACTTGGGACACTTATGCCTGTAGAAAAGGAATATACACCAATGTCATTGCTTTTTATACAGTAAATCAATATTCAGTGTTTTGGATAGAAGTCTTCATCATTTGGCAGCCTCAACAACAAAGTTTGATCTCATTTAGTCTTTCAAGTACTGAGCCGGTTGATCAAGTTATCTGACTTGATTGTTTTAGAGTTGCAGAAGATAAATAACTCCCTTTGAGTGAAGTCTATCAGTTGCTTTATTTGTTGCATATAGACTGCTAGCTGAATTTGTTGTTTGAGAGACAGCAGCCAGAGTAAACTAAAATTTCACTGTCAAAATTAATAAATTTCTTCCTTCTTGTTGATGATGGGGGTAGTTTCTTGGGCCTGTATCTTCTTTGCCTTTATCTTTCCTACCTTTTTTTCACTTTTCCTTTGATTCTTCTCTTGATTTCTTACTGCTTTTGAGAATTATAATCAAGAACATCATTATCCCCCACTGTTTTACCTTGTTTTTATGGTTGGAAAATAGACTGATAGGAAATTAAAATCTAGCTTGTTAGATTAAAGAACTGTAAATTATTAAAGTGTCCAGTTCACAGTTGGAGTTGTTTTACACCTTTAGATTATACTTTCCTGACCATTCCATCTGAAACTTACTACCTTCAGTTCACGTACACTTTTATTCATCTCTCAAAGATGCCAAAATTAAATGTCCTGTTTTGTTTCTGATACTGTGCAGGGGCCACTGGCTCTATTCCCCCCCTCCCACCAAAAAAAATATCAGGTGGCTATTAGTTTTTAAACACCATAAAGCCACCTTGGTCTGCATATCAGAAAGAGTTCAGCAGTTTTTAACCCCCTTTCCCACTCAGGAAAAGAATGTCTGAATTCGGAGAAACGAAAGAGATGGTGGCTACTTTGAAGCCACCATTCTGTACAAAAATAGCAGATCACAGTTAAGTGCTGGATGTTGTACTGCTGTTTGAAAATACACGTCTCTGATTCAGTACTTTGGTATGTCAGGAGACAGATGGACAAATAAGGTCTTGCACCATCATAAAAAAAGACTCACCAGTAGAGGAAGGATTTATATAAATTATTATTTAAAGTAAAATGTGCTGAAATTGTCAGTATAAAGTCATTATGTGTATTTCTGTGTAAGAGAATTATTTTTGAAGTATCAGAAAAGATACAGTAACTGCAGTAACATGTGGACTGTATAGAAAGAATGAAAACTGGTCATGCAAGATGAGAATGAAATTGAGCTGCATTAGTTTGATTCTTGAGATTCTATTTTATCTGGAAATATTTAATTATATATGCAAAGCATATAGTGGGCCCTTATTAGATTTGATCAGCTTCATAAATATTCAAGAAAAAAAACTTTGTATCTATGTGGATCTTATATAGGCTTCTCCTTCTTATCATTAGCCCCCAAAATGTAAATGCTCATATCATTTTTATAAGAGATTTGGGCATCCTAGGATTTTAGTATCTGTAAAGGGTACTGAACACATATATGCCTGTGTTTAGAATAAATGCTTATTATATGTAAAACGACTAGAATATTGTAATTCACAAGTCTATAGGCTAAAATACATTTTTCTAAGGACACGGGCAATACTTTGTCCTCTCTCCAGTTGATAAAATGCCTAAGTGTATGGTTTCCCATTGATTTTTTTTTAACTATTAAAAAATGTTATCTCATAAAATATTTGGTTCCAATATGGATTAATTACCACTCAAGACAGCTTATCCTGAATGATTAATAAACCACAGAAACAGCCATTTCCTTTGCTCGCTGTATGGCAATGATATTTTTGGAAATTGGGCTGCCTGTGCCAGCTTTATTTGTAGATAGAATGGGAGTTTCTACATGGCCTATCATTTCACAAGAAATCTTTGTTCTTTTATTAAGAGCATGCCAGATAACTAGTTCCATTAGAGTTTTCAATAACTTCGTGTGCTCTTAAAGCAACCACATGTGTCTGAATAATTACTTCAGTCAGTCAGCAGAAATTCTTGTTACAAAAGCCATAGGTACACTGTTTGGTTTCCTTCTTTCCTTTCCCTTCCCTTTCCAATTTTTTCTTTCCCACTCCTTCCTTTCTTCTCTCCCTTCCCTCTCCTACTTCTTTTATTTTCCTCTGTGTTTTGGTTTTGGCTTAATTGTAGACAAATACATACTTAATAGAGGTTTCTGTCAATGTGAAAATTTTTATTTCACTAAAATGCATATTTATTGCTGTCTTTGTCAATAAGAGAATCAGTGTCATTCTGTGATGAGCTGGTTGAATAAGTTGTGGTATACTCATATTTTGGTTTACTATACTTATTAAAATGAACAAGGTGTGTTAATCTATTGGGAAAAGCATGGTATATACAACTTCAGAGCCATAGGCATGGCTCAGTGGGTAAAGGCATTTGCAACTAACCCTGTTGATCTCACTTTGATCCCTGAGACTTGTCTGGTTGAAGGAGAGAACTGACTCCTGCACGTTCTCCATGATTCACCCCACCAGCACACAAATAAATAAGATAGGGATTTAAAGGGTGCAGAATGACATAGTTCCTGAGGCTGTTGAAATTCATCAAAGGAAAGAAGAGCAGCAGTTTTCAACCTATGTGTCACCATCCCTTGGGGGTCGAATGACCCATTCTTACAAAAAATGAATGAGAAATTATAAATCAGTTAAAAGTGGGATAACATGTAAGAGAGTGCTTAGTTTCTCTGGACTCTAAGATTGGTTATATTGGAGATGATGGCTTGCCATTACAACCTACCTGATAAGAACACAACAATGTGTTTATCATCAAGAATAACTTTTTTGAAGTCATTAAAAAAATAATGGAGAATTGGGAAGGTCTAAAGGATATTGACACATTTTTTTGTTTTTTTTTTTTATAATTTATTTTTTATTTCTTCAAGTTACATATCAATCACAATACCCTCCCTACTCCCCCCTCCAGTCCCACCCTTCCACCCTCCTCCCCCTCAACCCCCCATCCTCTTCCCTTTTTTTTTTTTAGTTCAAGGTATTTCTCCTTCCCCCCCAACAGCTCTCCCTTTCAGTCCAACAAATGGTTCTTTTTCTTATAACTATAAATACAATACAAAACAACAGAAATAAATAGGCCACAATTATGTGAGTTATATGGCTTAGCATACATTCCCAATGTCCAGTCCATATGTATTTGGCACCTGACTTTAACATTCTACTATCTAACCATCTCCATGAGTTTAAAGTTCTATATCTAACTCAGCTTTCATACTAACTTGCCTCACAATTTTAAAAATATCTTCTTAGATCCAGAACACCCTCTTGATTCCTAAACAACTCAAAATTTAACTATGAGACTCTAGCTATCTATTCTTCAACCACCTCAGAGACCTGAGAGGGATAAATATATCTGATTGTATAGGAAGTGCAGGGCCTGCAGCTTCCAAAACTAAGAAATGACATACCAGCGGCTGCCTGGACAGTTCCCATTTTCTCACCATACATTACAGCATCAATCTTCAGCTATTTGGCCCCGTTTCTCTGACAGACAGTGATTGTAGAGCAGGAATTATGAAGGACTTGCCTATCCTGTCTTGGCAGAGCTAGGCTGTCGACTTAACTGCTTCCAAGTTTTGTCCTTTTTTGGACAGCAGTCTGTCTACAGTTGAAGCAAGGGGTTTTTCTTGCCAAGAGAAAGGCTTACCACCAATTCTCTCATCTCCCACTGGAGATTCTTCGATGCTCATCTTCTACTTGGAGTAGAATAGGGGGTGCTGTCAGGAGCTGACATGTCTCAATATCAAAAAATCTTAAGTTAAGAAAATATCTTTGAATGCCATATTCTGCAGATCTCTTGAGGTTTTTGAAGATGCCCTATCTATCTCTTATATTTAGATAAGCAATTATTGCTTGTCTCTTAGCAACTTGATTTCTGAGTAGCTTAGAAAATAACTGTGATAGACTGTCATAGTAACTAACAAAATGACACTTTTGCATGCCTATTAGTTTCCATTTCTTAATTATCCTAAACAGTTTATGACGGTTGGTAGCAAGAGGTCAAAACTTTGCATTTCATTTTTAAGCATTACTAGGAATAATACCTTTAAGAAGCATTTCCCTTAATTTTGTATCAATATACAAAGATCAATACCAATGTGGCCAAATATAATCTTAATTTTGTATCAATATACAAAGATCAATACCGATGTAGCCCAATACAATCTTAATTTTGCATTAATATACAATGATCAGTACCAATTTAGCCAAATATAATATTAATTTTGTATCAGTATACAAAGTTATAAGGCAATATTCAATAATCTGTCCTTTTTTCTTGATCTTTCCTACACTATGTCTATGTCCCATTTTTCTCAAGTCCGTTCACTCCTACATAGGAGAGAAAGAAGGATACAGAAAAGAAAAAGAGAGAAGTCCCTGGGTCTAACCTCCAAAACCCATTTAACAAGACCATTTAACAGCTTGTAGTCTTTTCCCCTAAATAACAAAAATTTCTATTATCCATCAAATAACCAAAGGGGGGGGGGACACTCTCCCCACCTTCTGGGGATGGGACGTTGTTCTCTTAAAATGACTTCCTGCTGATTTGGGACATAGTAAACCTGTTTGGGGCCCAAATAAGAATGGAAAAAATGGTTAAAAATGTTAATAGAATCATTTGATGTTCAGTCCCTTTGTGCTCAGCTATTTAGATGTCCTACGAAGTTCATAGACAGAAGCTGATCTTCAGAGCTTTACTGAAGTTCTGGCTGGAGCAGTCTGTGGAGCTGACCGATCTTAGCGATTTTGAGTTGTTGTGGTTGTAGACTTTTGAGGAAACTGCTATTAACGAAGTCTGCAAGGCTGGATCATCTGGGCCACTCGTCTTCTTTGGTGTCTGATCTGATTTCTGCTGAGGTTTCCTTTGTCCAGTTGTCCCTGGATTCCTTGAATGGATGCTTTAAATCTCCTGGAAAGATAAGAACAGAGCCCTGCCCTAATCCTAACTCTGGGACAATTACCTTTTTTTGGGGGAGTTCAGGTAATATTTTTCCTGGAGCAAATTTGGTTTTTTGACAATATATAAAGTATTACCTTTCAATCTGGATTAAAGAAGAAATTATTTTGATATTTTGGAGCTAAACAAACCTTTAGTGTATATATTTTGAGATCTCAAAGGACAATTTGTTTGAATTGCAGCCTGCCTTTTGTAAGTAGCTTTTAAACTTAAATCCTTCCAAATCCTATGTGCCTGTCTCTGCATTCTAAGTTTTGGGATCAAAGACATGTGGTTCCCAACTGATGGGATTAAAGATGTGCTCCTCCACCCCTGAATCAAAGTTTTTCTCTGTGTAGAGCTTGTTTTGTATCAGGCTGACTTTGAGTTCTGAGATCTGCCTGTTTCTGTCTCTAGTGTGTTGGGATTAAGGGTGTATTCTTCCCCAATGATGGGACTAAAGGTGTGCACCATCACCACCCTCTTTCTTTTAACTCTAGAATTTATAAGATAACTAACTCTATAGTGATCCTCCTGTCTCTGCTGGAGGTAAAGGCATGGGCTAACACCATGTATTATTTTACCTTAGCTCTAAGTTTTTTCAACTCTTGGAGATTTGTAAAACCATGTTGAACAGCTGTCACCTTCAATTTATTTACAGTGTTTTAAACCTGTTACCTGCTTTTTAATGCCAAACCATGGAAATAGCCTATACCTCTACAAAAAAA
>CAJQZJ010030448.1:0-32570 GCA_907164525.1 Lophiomys imhausi | reverse complement strand
TTTGTTGTTGCTCTCTGAGGTATTTGATTTCCTCCTTTAGGCCTTCTTTGCTCTTGTGGTGCGTCTCGAGTACAGGCTGGATATCCTAACTTTATTTTTTTTTTTTGGCCTCTGTTTCTATGATCATCTTTAAAATTAAGAGAAATTTGATTTGCATAATTATGAACAATATTTAGAATATCGTATGGAAAATGCTTTACTATATATCTGGTATTAAATAAATATTAAATAATGTCTTGTTTAGAGTGCAGGTTCAAATGCTTTTCTCTGTTCCTTTCAGCTCTGGGTAGAGTTTTTGCTGAGTGGAATAAAGTAATAAAGAAGGAAGGGAGGAAATGTCAACATAATTATGTCATATAAGTCATTTTGTAGTAGCAGAAATGGAACAAATAGGAAATCCAGAAATTGTCAACAAGAATTTAGGAAGCATAGGTTTAAGACATATGGATGGATATTTCTTATCAAAATGATTCCATGATGTTCATGGAACTCACGGTCTTCTGTGGTTGTTTCTTGCTTTGAGGAAAACCTAAGTCCTAGGCTTAGGTTGTTGACTCAACCAGGATGTTATAGTTTAAATTTGAAATGCTCCTCACCCCAGTTCATGTTTTGAGCACATGGACTACAGAGAGTGTCACTATTTTGGAAAAGTCTATAAGCTTTGGGAAGTGGGGCCTAGATGGAGGAAATGGGTCACTGAGTAACTCAATCATTGCTGGTAACAAGAGGAAAGGAGAAAAATCTCGTGGAACACAAGTGACTTTTAGAAAAGAAATCTGCTAAAATAGGCCTTTAAGATGTTCAGTGGGACATCTAAGTTGTTTCCAGCTTCTGAACATTACATATAAAGCTGCTATGAACATATTTGAGCAAATGTTCTTGCCATCTTTTGGGTATATGCCCAAGAGTGGTATGACTGGATCTTCAAGTAGAACTATTCCCAGATTTCTGAGATGTCGACAGATTGATTTCCGAGGTGTTTGTACAAGTTTGCACTCCCATCAGCAATAGAAGAGTTTTCTCCTTGCTCCATGTTTATTGTCACTTGAGTTTTAATCTTAGGAATTCTGACAGGTGTGAGATGGAATCTTAGAGTTGTTTTGAAATGCATTTCCCTGATGACTAAGGATGCTGAACATTTAAGTGGTTCTCAACCATTAGATATTCCTCTGTTGAAAAATCTCATTTTAGCTCTGAACCCCATTTTTTGATTGGATTATTTGGTTTGTTGGTGTTTAAAATCTTGAGTTCTTTATATATCTTGGATATTAGCCCTCTGTCAGTTGTAGGGTTGGTAAAGATCTTTTCCCAATCTGTAGGCTGCCATTTTGTTTTAATGACACTGTCTTTTGCCTTACAGAAGCTTTTCAATTTCATAAAATCCCATTTATCAATTGTTGATCTTAGTGCCTGAGCTGTTGGTGTTCTGTTCAGGAAGTTGTCTCCTGTACCAGTGATTTAAGGCTATTCCCCACTTTCGCATCTACTAGATTAAGTGTTTTCAGTTTTATGTTGAGGTTTTTTTTTATCCTTTTGGAATTGAGTTTTGTGCAGGGTGATAAATATGGATCTATTCGCATTCTTCTACATGTTGTCGTGCTGTTAGACCAGCACTATTTACTGAAGATGCTTTCTTTTTTTCCATTGTATGGTTTTGGCTTCTTTGTCAAAAATTAAGTGACCATAGATGTGTGAGTTTATTTCTGGGTCTTTGATTCCATTCCATTGATCATTCTGTCGGTCTTTATGTCAATATCTTGCAGTTTTTATTACTATTGCTCTGTAGTACATCTTGAAATTAGGGATGTTAATACTCCAGGACTTCTTTTATTATATAGGATTGTTTTAGCTATCCTGGGTTTTTCTCCATATGAAGTTGAGAATTGTTCTTTCAAGGTCTGTAAAGAATTGTGTTGCACTTTAGATAGGAATTGCATTGAATCTGTAGATTACTTTTGGTAAGATGGATATTTTTACTATGTTAGTCCTATGGATCCATGAACATTTCCAATTTCTGGAATATCTGGTATATTCTTCAATTTCTTTATTCAGAGAGTTGAAGTTTTTTCATACAGGTCTTTCTCTTGGTTAGAGTTACAAAAGATATTTTATATTATTTGTGGCTATTGTGAAAGGTATTGTTTCCCTAATTTCTTTATCAGCCTGTTTATCATTTGTATAAAGGAGGGCTATTGGGTTTTGGGGGGGGGTTGGTTTTTGTTTTGTTTTTTTAATTTTGTGTCCAGTCACTTTGCTGAAGGTATTTATCTGCTGTAGGAGTTCTCCAGTAGAATTTTGGGAATCGCTTTTATATACTGTCATATCAATCTTCCTTTCCTATTTGTATCCCTTGATCTCTTTGGTTGTTTTATTGCTCTATCTTCAAGTACTCTGTTGAATAGATATGGAAAGACTGGAGAACTTTGTCTTGTCCCTGATTTTAGTGGAATGCTTTAAGTTTCTCTTCATTTAATTTGATGTTAGTGACAGGCTTGCTGTATATTGCCTTTATTGTGTACAGGTATGTGCCTCATATCTCTGATCTCTCCAAGACATTTTTTTAGCATTTATTTATTAATTCAAGTTACATCTCAAACACAGTCCCCTACCTCTTCCCCTCCTGGTCCCATCCACACACCCCCACCTTCTTCCCCCTTTCCCTCCTATCTTTCTGTTCCGGTGAGGGAGCTCCCCACATATAAAGCCCCCTCAGTTGATCAGACACATGACGGATAAGAGCTTCCTCTTACTCTGGGACCTGACATGGCAGCCCAGCTAGGGTAAAGTGTCCCACTGACAGCAAGAGAGTCCATGACTGGGATGCCCCTTATACTTCCTAAGGGATCTGTATAGAGACTAAGTTGCCTATCATCTATATATGTATGGGGGGGGGGCTAGGTTTAGTCTAAGTTTTCTTCTTTTTTTGGTTTCAGTCTCTGTAAGCCTCTAGGGGCCTAGGTTGTTTGGTTCTGTTCTTCATGTGTTGTTCTTGTCCCCTCCAGGACTTTCTATTCCTCCTCCCTCTCTATATAGGAGTCTCTCAGTTCCACCTATTATTTGACTGTGTGTCTCAGCATTTGATTGATCTGTTGCAGGGTGTAATTTCTCAAAGGTAGCTATGCTAGGTTCCTGTTTCTTTGGGTCTGTGGGTTGTAAGATAGTTATCTTGTTCTATATGGTTAAACATAGTTATAAGTGAATACATCCCATGTGTATCTTTCTGGGTCTGGGTTAGCCCACTGAGGATGAGCTTTTCTAGTTCCACACATTTGGTTGCAAATTGTGTGATTACCTTGTTCCTGATAGCTGAATAATATTCCCTTGTGTAAATGTACCACAGTTTGTTTTTGTTTTTGTTTTATCCATTCATCAAACACATGAAGGCTAAGAGCTTCCTCCTACTCTGGGGCCTGACATGGCAGCCCAGCTAGAGTAAAGTGTCCCACTAACAGGCAAGAGAGTCCATGACTGAGATGCCCCTTATACTTCCTAAGAAATCTGTATGGAGACTAAGTTGCCTATAATCTATATATGTATAGGTTGAAGGGCATCTAGGTTTTTCCATTTTCTAGCTGTTATTAAAAGAGCTGCTATGAACATAGTTTAGCCAATGTCCTTGTGGTTTGGTGATGAATCTTTTGGATATATGCCCAGGAGTGTTATGGCTGGGTCTTGAGGTAGAACAATTATTCCCGGTTTTCTGAGATATCACCAGATCGATTCCCACAGTGGTTGTACAAGTTTGCATTCCCACCAGCAATAGAGGAGTGTTCTCCTTTCTCCACATCCTCACCAGCATTGTTATCACTTGAGTTTTTGATGTTAGCCATTCTGACAGGTGTGAGATGGAATCTCAGAATAGTCTTGAGTTGCATTTCTCTGATGACCAAGGATGTTGAACATGTCTTCAAGTGTCTCTTGGCCATTAGAGATTCCTCTTTTGTGAATTCTTGGCTTAGCACTGTACCCCACTTTTTGATTGGATTATTTGGTTTCTCAGTGTTTAATTTCTTGAGTTATTTATACATTTTGGATATTAGCCCTCTGTTGGATGTGGGATTGGTAAAGATCTTTTTCCAAATCTGTAGGCTATCATTTTGTTCTAAGAACAGTGTCCTTAGAAGTTTTCAGTTTCATAAGGTCCCATGTAATGTTTATTGGTCATAGAGCCTGAGCTATTGGTGTTCTGTTCAGGAAGTTGTTACTGGACCAATGAGTTTGAGGCTTTTCTCCAGTTTCTCTTCTATTAGATTTAGTGTGTCAAGGTTTATGTTTAGGTCTTTGATCGCCAAGACTTTTAACACGAAATGGTGTTGGATTTTTGTCAATGACTTTTTCAGCATTTAATGAACTGATCAAGTATTTTTTTCTTTCAGTTTGTTTATATGGTGGATTACATTGATGGATTTTTATATATTGCACTATCCCTGCATCCCTGGGATGAAGCCTATTTGATCAGTGTGGATGATGTTTGTGATGGGTTCCTGGATTTGGTTTGTGAGTATTTTACTGAGTATTTTTATATCAGTGTTCATAAGGAAAATTGGTCTGATATTCTCTTTCATTGTTGCATCTTTGTGTGGTTTAGAAATCAGGGTGACTGTGGTCTCACAGAATGAGTTTGTCAATGTTCCTTCTCTTCATATTTTGTGGAATAGTTTTAGGAGTATTGCTATTAGCCTTCTTTGAAATTCTGATAGAATTCTGTGCTAAAACTATCTGGCCCTGGACTTTTTGTTGTTGTTGTTGTTCTTGTAGTGTAGTGAGACTTTTAATGACTGCTCTTAATTTCTTAGGGATTATAGGAGTATTTAAATTGTTTGCCTGATCTTGATTTAACTTTCATAAGTGGTATCTATCAAGAAATTCGTCCATTTCATTTAGATTTTCAATTTTTTGGATTACAAGCTTTTTAAAATATTTATTCATTACTTCAGGTTAAATTTCCATCACAGTGTCCTCTTTCCACCCCTCCCAGTCCTGCCCTCCCACCCTCTACTCCCTATTCCTTCCATCCCACTCCCCTAGAGTGGAGTGTCTATACATAACAGTCACTCACCCCAGTTCAGCAGTCATATGAGGGCCAAGAGCCTCTTCATACACTGGGGGCCTACAAGGCAGCACCACTAGGGAAAAATGTCTCATCGACAGAAAAAAGTCTATGTTCATGTTCCCTTTGGTGCATTGGTTGTTGTATAGTTATCCTGTACTATATGATTAAAACCCTACTATAAGTGAATAGACGCCATGTGCATCCTTCTGAGTCTAGGTTAGCTCACTCAGGATGAGCTTCTCTAGTTCCATCCATTTGGCTGCAAATTGCATGATTTCTTTGTTTCTGATAGCTGAGTAGTGTTCCATTGTGTAGATGTACCACAGTTTTTTTTTTTTTTAAATCCATTCTTCGGTTGAGGGACGTCTGGGTTGTTTCCAGTTTCTAGCTATTACAAATAAGGCTGCTAGGAATGTAGATGAGGAAACTTCCTTGTGATTTTGGTGAGGAATCATTTGGATGTATACCCAGAAGTGATATGGCTGGGTCCTGAGGCAAAGCTATTCCAAGTTTTCTAAGATATCACCAGACTGACTTCCATAGTGGTTGCACAAGCCTGCATTCCCACCAGCAATGGAGGAGGGTACCCCTTTCTCCACACCCTCACCAGCATTTGCTGTTATTTGAGATTTTGATCTTAGCCATCCTGACAGGTGTGAGATGGAATCTCAGAGTCATCTTGAGTTGCATTTCTCTGATGATTAAGGATGCTGAGCATTTCTTCAAGTGTCTCTCAGCCATTAGGTATTCCTCCTTTGTGAATTCTCTGTTTAGCTCTGTTCCCCATTTTTTGATTGGATTATTTGGCTTCTTGGCATTTAATTTCTTGAATTTTTTGTAAATTTTGGATATTAGCCCTCTGTCAGATGTGGTGTTGGTGAAGATTTTTTTCCCAATCTGTAGGCAGCCATTTTGTTCAAATGACAGTGTCTTTTGCCTTAAAGAAGCTTTTCAGTTTCATGAGTTCCCATTTATTGATTGTTGGTCTTAGATCCTCAGCTGTTGGTGTTCTGTTCAGGAAGTTCTCACCTGTCCCAATGAGTTCGAGGATTTTCCCCACTTTCTCTTCTAATAGATTTAGTGTGACAAGGCCTTATGTTAAGGTCTTTGATCCACTTGGACTTAAGTTTTGTACAAGTTGATAAGTATGGGTCTAATTTCATTCTTTTATGTGTCAACATCCAATTGGACAAGCACCATTTGTTGAAGATGCTATCCTTTTTCCATTGTATGGTTTTGGCTTCTTTGTCAAAAATTAAGTGACCATAGGTGTGTGGGTTCATTTCTTGGTCTTCAGTTTGATTCCATTAATCCACTGGTCTGTTTCTATACCAGTACCATGCTTTTTTTTATTACTATTGCTCCATAGTACAGCTTGAAACCAGGGATGGTGATACCTCCAGATTTTTTTTTTACAGGATTGATTTAGCTATTCTGGGTTTTTTGTTATTCCATATGAAGTTTAGAATTGCTTTTTCCATATCTATAAATAATTGTGGTAGTATTTTGATAGGAATGGCATGGAATCTATATATTGCATTTGGTAGAATGGCCATTTTTATTGGTCCTACCTATCCATGAGCATGGTAAATCTTTCCATCTTCTGATGGCCTCTTCAATTTCTTTCTTCAAGGACTTGAAATCCTTGTCATAAAGGTCTTTCACTTGCTTGGTTAGAGTTACCCCCAGGTATTTTATATTTTGAAAAAGGAGAAACAACAACAGACATTTAGGAAATCCAGAGAATCTTTAGGTCCTACTTTAAATATGTATACTCCACCAAATTTGAAAACCTAAGCGAAATGGACAATTTTCTTTTTGCTTTTTTTTTCCTTTATTTTTTATTTCTTTGAGTTACATCTCAATTGCAGTCCCCTCCCTAATCCTCCCTCCAGTCCCACCCTCCCACCCTCAAACCCCATCCTCTTCCTTTTTTTAAAGTTTAAGGTATATCTTCTTTCCCCCTACAGTTTCCCCTTTCAGTCCAACAAATGGCTCTTTCTCTTATAATAAATAATAAATACAATACAAAACAACAGAGGTAATTAGGCCACAGTTATGAGGGTTATATGGCTTAGCATACATTCCCAATGTCCAGTCCATATGTATTTGGCACCTGACTTTAACATTCTACTATCTAACCATCTCCATGAGTTTAAAGTTCTATATCTAACTCAACATTCATACTAACTTGCAACACAATTTTAAAAGTATCTTCTTAGATCTATAACATTCTCTTGACTCCTAAACAACTCAAAATTTAATTATGAGACTCTAGCTATCTGTTCTTCAACCACCTCAGAGACCTGAGAGGGATAAATATATCTGATTTTATAGGAAGTACAGGGCCTGCAGCTTCCAAAACTAAGAAATGACATACCAGTGGCTGCCTGGACAGTTCCCATTTTCTTTCCATACATCACAGCATCTATCTTCATCCATTTGGCCCTGTTTCTCTGATAGACATTGATTGTAGAGCAGGAATTATGAAGGACTTGCCTACCCTGTCTTGGCAGAGCTAGTCTGTCGACTTACCTGCTTCCAAGTTTTGTCCTTTTTTGGACAGCATTCTGTTTACAGTTGAAGCAAGGGTTTTTTATTGCCAAGAGATAGGCTTGCCACTAATTCAACCATCTTCCACTGGAGCATCTTCGATGCTTATCTACTACTTGGAGTAGAATAGGGGGTGCTGTCAGGAGCTGACATGTCTCCATATCAAAACATCTTAAGTTAAGAAAACATCTTTGAATGCCATATTCTGCAGATCTCTTGAGGTTTTTGAAGACTCCCTATCTATCTCTTATATTTAGATAAGCAATTGCTGCTTGTCTCTTAGCAATTTGATTTCTGATCAGGGAGGCAGGGGCAGAGGCAGGTGGATCTCTGTGAGTTCAAGGCCAGCCTGGTCTACAAAGTGAGTCTAGGACAGCCAAGGATACACAGAGAAACCCTGTCTCAAAAAAATTATGTACTCATTTTTAAGTAGATATTAGCCATAAAGTCCAGGATAATGATGCTATAATCCACAGACCCAAACAAGCTAAGTAACAAGGAGGGACCAAGGGAGTATGCTTGAATCTCACTCAGAAGGGGAAATAAAATAGAAATTTGAAGTAGATAGAGAGAGGGAACTGCATAGGAGAGGGGTGGGGAAGGAACAGGGGTGTGGATCAGGGATGTGGAGAGAGCAGGGAGAGAGACCAGATATCAATGGGGGGCATCTTTGGAATAGGGGAGGCTCCTGGGAGTCTATGTGGGTGACTCTAGCTGAGACTTCCAGCAGCAGGAGAGCCTGAAGTGGCCACCTCCTGTAGCCAGACAGGACTTCCATTGGATGGATAGAGTCACTAACCCACCCACAAAGCCTTTGGTCCAAGATTTCTCCTTCCTACTAGAAGTGCAGGGAGAAAGAAGGAGCAAAGATTGAAGAAATAGCCAACCAATGACTGATCCAACTTGAGACTCACCTCATGGGAGAGAGCCAACTCCAGACACTATTAATGATACTGTGCTGTGCTTGTAAGCAGTAGCCTAGCATAACTGTCTTCTGAGAGGCTTCATCTAGCAGCTGATGGAAGTGGATGCAGAGACCCTCAGCCAAACAATGGGTGTAGCTCAGGGAGTCTTGTGGAAGAGTGAAGAGAAGTATTCAGGGAGTTGGAGAGATCAGGGACACCACAAGAAGACCTACAGAGTAAACTAACCTGGGCCCATGGGGGCTCACAGAGACTGAACCACCAACCAAAGATCATGCATGGACTGGACCTAGGCCCCCTACACATATGTTCTTCATGTGAGTCCCCCAACAACTGGAGTAGGGGCTGTTACTGACTCTGTTGCCTGCCTGTGGATCCCTTTCCCATAGCTAGGCTTCCCTGTTGGGCCTCAGTGTGGGAGCATGTTAGGGCTGCTGCAGTTTGATGTACCAGGGTGGGTTGGTACTTATGGGAAGCCTCCCCTACTCTAAAGAGAAGGGTAAGGGGTGTATGAGGATGGGACTGGGTGGAGAGGATGAAAGGGGGTGCATTCAGGTTGTAAAGTGAGTAAAAATAAATTAATGGGGAAAAAAAGATGCTCCGTGGATAAAGATGCTTGAGCACAGACTTGACAAGCTGAGTTCAGTGACAGGACCCTACAATATAAAAGCAAAGAACCTCTCTCAAGAGTTATTGTCTGACTTCCATATGTGAACCATTATGTGCACACATACATATCATAATACACACATACATCATACATGCACAGACACAAGTACACACACACACACACACACCACTCACATACCACACACACACTAATAATTTGAAAAATCTCTTAATTTGGTTCATATTATTTAAAACACATGCACTCTCCCAAGTTATTCTTTATTCTACCATTCCAGGGAACAAATATTAAAAATATGGTCGGAATTTTTTTCTAACAATGTCAGGGAAAATTAACAACACACATTACTCTTCAACACATTAGATTTTACCTCACATGGATAAAATATGTTAATGAATTTGAATAGATATATTGACCAATTTATTGTCATGTTAAGTGAAATAAAATTTTGAAAAGGAATCAGAATGAAAAAGGCTGTGTCTCAGAAATGACATGAAGAATAAAAGAGGCTGAATTTAAACAGAATTGGTACCTTTCCTGATGTGATTTTAATAACATCTCTCAAAGCCTTGATTGCTTGAAAGAGTGTTACAGAGCTCACTTCAACACATCTCTTGGTTCTTTGGGCTACAGCATCTCTCCAGATCTCAACTGTGTGACCACTGACTCTTCTTCCCATCAAAAACTCCATGAAAGTATGTGTGAAATTGCCATAAAAGCGAGTCTGATGTAGCCCACAAAAGAAAATCCTTCTGGTTCTCCAATGCAGCTATTAGTAGCAGTTTTAGTGGAGAGGAAAATAGAAGGAGGCTCCATGGACCACTGTAGTGACAAGCAGAGTCCTCAGGGCTGCATGGGCTCTCTCGGAGCATAATGATGAAAAATGGAATCGTGGTTGTGAATACCCTTCCAGATGCCTTAGATGGCTCTCTGCATATATTATAATCTACTGTTCACCCCTTTGTGGGCCTTTCTTTTTCAACTACAGCACCCTCTAATTTTCATTAATGGTCTCAAAAATTCATTCAGTATTCCCAGTTGGATCTGCATCTAGGACTCAGAAATGATGTCTATAATCATTAGGATTATAGACACATCCTCTCTAGTATCATTTCCATCCTTTCAGACATGGGTTATTTCTCAAACCTGTCAAATCATAGGAGGATTGATAATGAGAAAGGAGATGTGCAGACCAGACAAACAGGCAGAACTCCTTAGAGATTCATAATATAGCAATTTGGGCTTTGAGCTTTATATAGAGGTCAAAATATATGTAAAGGGGTTTTCAAAGAACTTTGTCAAGATTACTTGTTGTCTGATTTCAAATTTTCTAAATTTTTAAATCAGAAATGAAAAATGAAAGTTAATCTCCAGGTGGTTTCTGTTGTTGCATATGCAAAGTGGGTAGTAAGATTGCATCCCCTACTGCTAGGCTGTGGGGTTCTATAATAGAATCTATAATAGAATCAGCAACCCCTCTCAAATCATTTGTTGAACAAGGCAGAGGGTGAAGAGACAGACAAGCAAAGGAAGATGAATATATGAATCTTGACAAAGTTCTTTAATAAAAATTAGATTGTGCTGTAGTTGCAAAAAGAATCAGTTACCCAAAGCAGTTACAGAGACAAGTACCTTGTATTTGATGCTGCAGGCACAAACTTCCAGAAACAGAACTATTGTGTGAATCAGATGTCAGTGGGACAGGATGCAAAACTGTACTATGTACTTGAAGGGAAGAGCACTTTGGTAGATGTGGCCAAATGTATAAAATGTTTCATGGACCAGTTGATCTATACAATTCTAAACTGCACTCATAAAATAGCTGTTTTGTCATTTATGAACACAACCTAAATATCAACCTGTAATAAAGAATGTCATTCATAGCCCGGCGGTGGTGGTGTATGCCTTTAATCCTATCACTCTGGAGGCAGAGACAGGTGGATCTCTGAGTTTGAGGCTGGTCTACTGAGTGAGTTCCAGGACAGCCAGGGTTACACAGAGAAAGCCTGACTCAAAAAACCAGTGTGTGTGGTGTGTGTGTGTGTGTGTGTGTGTGATTAATAAAGACATTTGGTTGTGAGGTGGTGCCTACAAATTACCAGACGAAGGCAACATATTCCTCCTCTGCAGGGTAGCCAAGAATGTTCTTCACCACTCCTGGTCATAAACGTGGTCCTGGGGAACTCCTCCCACATGACCACTAGGATGGAGTATGTTGCCTCCCATGATCCTGGGGACTGTAAAATGTGGCTGCTCCACCAGAAGCTTTCCATACTTGTGAGTTCCAAACTCACCTGCCGACACTTTTCTACAAACAGTTTTTCACCAAGCTCTCCTCAGTCACTGTGGTGGATTTACCATTTGTTTCTAGGTAGTACCATGGTTGTTCTAACCAGTCTTAATTTTACCATTTGCCAATTTTACACATTCTAAAGAATTATATGTATGCATATGTATACATGCACACACATTATACATGCATATGTAAAGATAAAGATATGTATACAATTTCTAACCAACACTCCTGTGTTATTTTTGTTGTCAGTGTTTTTGTTGTCTTCTGACTCTCAGGTGCTTTTTCTCTTAGCAGAAATTTAAAAAGAGTTAAACAATTTGAGCAAAGAGAAATCTAATTTAGAAAAAATGATCCAAGTTCTTAGATAATTTTAAAGAAAAGTTACATAATTTAGAGGGAACACAGTAATGGGAAGTAGGGAAATGGACTAGGAAATATTTTTGAGCTAGAGATAAGCCAGATAATCCAACAAACAGAAATAGTGAATGTAAATCAATTCTCTACCCTAATAGCATTTCTTTAAATGCTTCAAAGTGTTTTCCTTTCCTCATCAGGCTGAACTTTCTCTTAAAGTTTGTGTTTGCCTTGCACATTATAAATTCAACTTTCTTCATGGTTTAAAATTCAAATTCATTGTTTATCATGAGTCAATCACTTCCTCATGTGAAGCTGTAGTTACAAGAACTCTACAAAGTTAGAAAAGAACCATCTCCATATAGCAATGGTTCTCAACCTTCCTAATGCTGTGACCCTTGAATACAGTTTCTTATGTTGTGGTAACCCCTCCAACCATAAAATTATTTTGTTGCTACTTCATAACTGTAATTTTGCTACTGATATGAATTGTAATGTGAAGACCTGTGTTTTACAATGGTCTTAGGTGACCCCTGTGAAAAGGTCGTTAGCTCTCCCAAAGGGGTTTCCACCCACAGGTTGAGAACCTCTGATCTAAATTGAGATACTCAAAGTTCACAGATCTGAAATAACAGACTCTGAGTCCCAAAACTGAAGAATCAACAGTCTTCTCAACAGGAGAGAGATTTTTAACATGAGCCTTTTGTTTTTAAATCAAACACTCTTGTCAAAGTATCAGATGCTTAACAAACTGAATGCTTTTCAAAAATTCATGAATATTTACCAAAAAATCAGTTTTAGCCTGTGTTAACTGATGTTTCTGTAATATTCAACTCCAATGTGGAAGTTTTAAAAAATACTCGATGCTGAAATAAGAGCCAAATGTAATTAATCGGAGGAGAGTTTATAAGAGTAATTACTTACAAGTACCATGTTTAAATGAAACAAACATTTTAAAAGATCCTTCATAGATAAAAATAAGCCTCATAAAAAATACATTAAGAAGTAGGTGACCAAGTACCCCAAACTAACATCAGTTAAGGCTAATAGAGCAGAAGGATAGAAAAATGGTTTGTGGAAATAACTGGAAGTGGATACCCTAAATGGAAGAATATGTAGCATCAGCGAGTCTATTGATTTTTGGAGAGCTAACAAGAGTTAATGGACCAGAAAATGTGTCTTCATTTTCCTCATTCTGAGAATAATAGACTGTACAATAATAGAAGTGTTTTCTCAAATGCAATATGAAAACTCATGGGTGAGCCTCATCTGAAGCAGAGTTGGAAAAACATATGGTATTTATGGAAATTCCTCCCTTTGAATGCTCATAATTACAGAGTTCAGCTGTTTCCATGTGATACAAGCAAGTCACCAATAAATAAAGAAGTGGCAAACCAATCTGCCCACACTGTTATGCACAGCAGTGTTGGAAACAACAGCCACTGGGAGAAGGACATCCCTGGCAACAACATCTGGAGCACAAAGGATGTGATAGAATTTAATTCAAGTTCAGTGTTTCCAAATAATTTGTTCGGAGAGGATAGCAGAGTTCATCAAATATAATGACATTTATGGATGCACAATATACTTCAGAATATAATTCTAGAAAAATGGCAACTTTATACCATATTCAAGTCTTCTCAACTCTTGAGAGACCAGCTGCTCCTATGAATTTAGCTTCACATAGACAATGCCTGGTAATGACAAGAAAGTCATCATCAACACACAAAGAAACCTCTAGGGGAAAATGTTTCTGAAGGGTTTCTGCTCCACAAGTGCAGATAAAATGAACCTGGAAAAGTGGTGGGCAAACTCCGTATTTCTGTATTTACAGAGGATAGGGAATATGACCTATGGAGATCTAGGGTCCCTACAATGTTCAGAGACTGAAGAGTGAATCTACAGAAAAATCTGTTGTCTTACAACAGCCTCATGAAAACTGACAAAGTAGGCAGAGTCCCTGTTCTAGTTGAGTCCAATGGGTTACAGTTAGTCCTAGGCCACCAGCAAAGCCCTGTTCTCATCTCTGGGGATCAAATCTGATATACTGATAGCTGAACCTGACCCCAGGGACTGAATGATCAACAGTGACATTCCACTAAGGAATACCTACTAGCTAGAGGAAAGAAATGCAAACATACTCTGAAAGGGTATCATCGACTAGCAAAACAAATACTGAGAAGACAGGAAACTTAAGCACAAGAACAGAATAAGACCACCTAAGATTGCTTTCAGCAGAGAAAAAATATTACAGCAGCAGATGTGGCTGACTTCCACTACTGGGGGTATTCTTCTTACAGAGTAGCTTTGAGCAGTCAGTGTTGAGTCATTCATTACTCCTGGGTATTAAGGGTTAAATTCCTGGCATTCTGTGGCCACACAGAATGTGTATCAATCAGTATGCTCACTGCATGTTTCTGTTTAAAGGCATCTTATGTAGTATGTGTTATGGATTCATCTGGCCGAGGAAGTACAGCTGATGCATGAGCAAAGCTAATGGAACACTGTTACACTGCACAGTCTGCTTGGGCTGTGATAGCTTGGTGCTTAAGCACTGTGGCCAGGGGCTATTCTAAATAGGAAGAAACACCCCCCCCACACACGTACACACACACAAGGATAAAAGTAAGAAAAAAGCAGGGTGCTAATTCACCCATAAAGAAGACATTTATTCACAAAGGGACACTAAAACAAGATGGCAGAACATGGTGCTGTTTCATATCATCTGGGGTATGTGTGCCTCAAAAGACTAAATTTTTTTCTTCATTCTGCACATATGTGCTTTCATTACAAAAAAACCTTACAAATAAACCTTAGGTAACAGAAAAATTCAAAAATACAGAATTTATGAGTTAATGAGACTAAACTTTATATAGGAATATTTTTAAATGAAGAGAATTGAAACATGGAAGAGAATGTGCTTCTTGTTCAGGATGTGAAAGATCAAGTAGAAGAAAGATCTCACACCAGCATGAAAGGATATAAAAATACAATTGTGGCACAAAAGTTAATAATGAGGATGGGATTAACTTGTAGATATTGCTACTATTATTAACAGAAGAATAAGAGATAGAGAAGGGTAACAATAGAACAGTCAGTGCACTAAGGGAAAGTGTCTTGATTCTAAAGCCTAAAGTTCTATGCATTACTGATAATAGAATAAACTTTCAAGCCAGGGTTCTGGCAATGTTCATTATTTTTTAACCTCAGATACAAAGAGAAAATATTCCAAATTTCCATATTGAAAGTGAAACATAAAAATAAAAACATCAAACTGGAAGAATACTTCTCATGCTTAGCACCAAATTACAGATAAGGAAGTAACTTTGTGAGGCTGCTCAGTGAATGAACTCTCACCAAGCCATAAGGAAGGAGATTTAGTTGTTGGTATGAAAGAAAGATACCTACAGACACACACAGGCTCAGAGAGCATATTATTCACACACCTCAACTGGAGGAAATGCAATCAAATAGTAAATCAATCAAATGGGATACCTCAAGGCAGACAAGAGATAAAAATAAGAGTAAAAAGTAAATAAACATGGAAATAGAGAGAGAACTATGTAATTCCCTAAAGTCTTGGAATATTAGCACACATGCCAAAAATGTTCTGAAATAGAAGTCACATGCTACAATGGAGAATGCATAAGCCATGAGGACAAAACCCCTTCTGTGAATAAAACGTCAAATTGTGAAATATACCAGAAAGAAGGAATAAAATGCCTCTTAATTCTTAACATTAAGTTAAAAAAATATGTAGGGAATTGAATTAAAGAGCCTTGATGAGCAGTAATATTTGATGACTTATTTCAATATTACAATAAAATAGAGGAAAAGGCATTTTGAGCTTCAAGAATAATTGCCGGTGTTGGTGTCAACAACAGTAGCATGCATTCTAAAATATCAAGATGCACAGTAACAGCATCAAAACAACACAAATAAACAAGAGGAAGCTCTGAAAATAAACACAACCATTATTTAAATGGTGAAAATGATAGGCAGCTACTCGGACATAAAGCATTCCCTCCTGTAAGAAAGATGGGGTTTTTGAAAAGTAAGGGAATTAGGAGAATCCCAGAAGCTTGGAAGACTCAGGAAACTTGTAAGATTGAAAAAGTCACAATGTCCATAAGTCTCCTTCTAAGGTTGTATGAACTGTAAACAGCTGTTAGGAGATGAAAGGCTCTCTTCCAGGAGGTGCCTGCAAGTTGGAGCGGGAGCCTCATGGATACAACTTTTGTGGCTCACCACCTGGGGTGAGTGGATCTCTTGGTTGTTCAGTTGCCTTCGAGTCACCCATACTCATGCAAATCACCCCTCATCCTTCCTGTAGGCAGCCTGACATTTGTCCACCACTCTAGAGTTGCCTAGTTGTTTTGTTGACCTCTCATCGGTGCTCTCTCTCTGAGGTGAATAGACACGTGTTTGGCTATTCCCCAGGAAACCGACACTGGAACATTGACAGAACCAAAGATGGATTGGGAAAGAACAGCTGTGTGGTTCTTACAGTTCATGATATGGCATTTAACTGAAACTTATCAGTCTAAGGGTGGAGTATCTGCAGAGGCGACCCTTCCCCCCTGTATGGGAAAATGCACCTCCTTGAGGTAGAGAAAGTTACACGTTCCCTGCTGGGAGTGATAAAACATGCAACCAATATGGCCATGTCTAAAGGCAACACATCCTTGTGGGCAGAAGCCCCAGAGTGGCTATCTTCCTTTACTGGTGTGTAGTGACAGGCCTCCTTCAAAAGTGGAGTCTTGCACAAGACTATTGGGTCACCCAAAAGTTGTTGATATGGATGAGAAGATGTGGCAGTAGTTGTGTGGTCTTTGAAGGGGACAATAAGGCATGAAATGGAGATTAAGATGTTTACCAAGAAAGAACTTGCCTATACAAAGGAGGGACTACAATGGAGAAAACAACATGCAGATACTATCTTTCTCACCAGCCCCTGATATATCAAGAAAGGTGGGGGAAAGGAGTCTGGGAGGTGTTGGCTTTCTAGTTCTTACAGATGATAAAACACATGGAATAGCAGTACACATTAGATCTACTCTTAAGAGTCTTTCCCGGGACCCAAAGACTTAGAACTATTGAAAGTATTGAACAATAAGGAGGAAGAGCATGATATAATTTACACAATTAAAAAAATACCCCTCAGGCCCAACCTTTAATACAGAAGAGAGGAAAATACATGATCTCCACATGCAGGATGGGAATCATAATGAAAGCCAATTGCTTGAGTTGGGAAAAGATTATCAAACAAGACATGAGTATAGACAGGATTAGTCTGAGTTTTGCACAAGCAGAGAAACTGAAAATTTTTACTACTTATCACACAGTGGAACATAGTGCTATCTTAGGCAGCATAAAGATCAAACCCTGGTGGACGCGCTCAAAAACTCCCTTAGATCTCAGTTATCACTTTTTGAGGTCTCCATGAAGATTAGAGGCAGGAAGATAATAGCAGAAGGAGGCACTAATGAGGAAACTAGGTATACACAGAGCAATATTTGATGCCCATTTCACTGGATCTACAGTGTTAAAAGAGAACTTAGTTCAACAGTGCCTTAAGGAGTGGTATCTTTGCTGAAATTCTTGGCAGGATGTGAACTTTATGAGGTTTAAAATGCCCTGTGAACTCTGAATGGTTTAGACTGGAATGTGAGTAAGATTCACAAAATGCTAAAACAAGAAACAAGAAAAACAAAACGAAGGGGTCTATCTAAGTCACTCAAAGGCAAATGTGGCTGATTTTGTGCCAAGCTAGAGTTCTTGGGGAGGAGGGCATAAATAATAGAAACCCAGATGCTGTGCTCTTAGGCCTCCAAAAGCCTTTCAAGTCTAGTGATGGTTCACTGAAGAGGGAATAAAAAAGCAGTACACATGAAAATAATTAGGATTTTCCTAGGGGGAAATGATTACGCCCCCCTCACCATACCTCCAGAGGATGTTGTGTACATTTCTCCTCTGCAAGAGAATGCACTAGAAATGAAGATTGCTCATCCAACCTTGGGCCCCTTTAGCAACCAGATGTGGACAATGGAGAGATAATAGACATGAAACCTACTCGAACCAAGAAGCCAATTCCAGCTGTAGCTGAGGTATATGTAAGTAGTATCCAAGATTGACTTATGGATAATTGAATGGTTGTAGTTTATAAAGGGCTGAATATGGTACTGTTTTCTGGTTGCTCTATGCAACATTACTTTATTGTGTGAAGAAAATAGTTGACAAAATTGATGGTACCTTTTTGTGCTATACTGGACCTCCCTAACATTATTTACATTACTATCTTGTTATCTGTTGAATCCCAAGACCTACTGGTATCTTAAAGTACATGGCAGTCAGCATTCAGAAATCCTGTTCAATATTTAAAAAGAAAAAAAAAAGATTTCATAATATAATGCAACTCTTGAGTGAATTAAAGATATGGGAAAACACCTGGTAGAACAGTAAAACTCTGAATAAAGGTACCATGTGTGGTGGGGGAAAAACCCCCAAGAGCTATATAGGTTGTTGGATGAAAAATCCCATGCTATGGTGGATTATCTCCTTATAGGTTGTTATCCAGGTAGGACTTTGAGACCCTTCACATATTACCAGTGCTATAGATTTCATGTAATAACTAGACAATAGGTCTCCACTGCTGAAAAGATAATATACTTTGGTCACAGTACATAAGAAATCAAACTGACCCTGAGCTAGAAGTCCCCTTTATGTTGGCTAGCTTCCATAGTGCCAAAGTTACTATGTAGACTACTGGGAGGTAATTTTTCTCTGACAGTCCTGATCAGATGTAGGTCATCCTGGGTATTGCACTACCAAAATGTTAAGCAAGATGTACCCATTAATATGATCGTGGTACAATTGTTATGGGTGGACCCAACTTCTTTCCTCCTGAATGTAAGGCCTACTTCACAAAAACACACATCTGTCTGATAATCTAATCCAGGGAAAAAACCTTGGGGAGATGGTGACCCTCATTGTTATTTTTTGTTAAGTGGGTATATATGCCTACCAAATTTCTTTCTGAATATTTGTGTTTATATACATTAATTCATACTGATGTTAGCCTGAATTATAATGGGACAAACTTCTTTTTGTAGGGAGAAGTGATTATTATTGAAATTCATAACTGGTCACACTATTCTAAAAATACCTAACTTATTGTAGCAGTGTGGCTTGATGTTTGTCCATGAATGGATGAAAAAAATTAGAATTACTCCCTCTGGGGCTTAGTGAATGTTGCAAAAGAGGAAGCAGAAAAAAAGTAAGAGCCAAAAGAAGTTAAAGAGTGATGTTCTATCTATTTCCTGAATTGAAACATTCTCTCATGAACAAAAGAGGACGGTTTCTAAGACTTAGGAAGCTATCAAAAAACCTGGAAGCTCATAAAGTGTCAAAAACTAAAAGCTTAAAAATTACAAGTCCCAATAGAGGGATACAGGGGGGACAAGAACTCCATGTGAAGATAAACAGAACCAAACAACCTAGGCCCTTAGAGGCTTACAGAGACTGAAACACCAACCAAAACAACAACAACAACAAAAAAAAGAAGCATATATAGACTGGACCTAGACCTCCTACCCATATATAGATGATAGGCAACTTGGTCTTCATGAAGATCTCTTAGCAAGGAGGGGGTGTCTGTCATATGTACTCTGCTGCCTGTTAGTGGAACAACTTACCCTAACTGAGTTGCCATGTTAGGCCGCAATGCAAGACAAGACTCTTAGCCCTCATATGACTGATGAACCAAGGTGGGTTGATATATGGAGCACTCCCCACATCTGAGGAGAAGGAGAGGAGGGAGAGGGGGAAGAGAAAGGGAGAGTGGGACTAGGTGGGGAGGAGGGAGGAGGTTGTAATCAGGATGTAACTTGGTAAAATAAATGAATTAAAAATTAAAAAAGAAAACAAAAGAAAAAAGTTACAAGGCCCAAGAGCCCTCTTTCTCCTGCCCACCACACACACAAATTTACATATGCAGTAAGTAGGAGGTAGGAGATGGCCTCTTTCCTGAGGAGCTGCCTGCTAGTTGGGGAAGGAACTTTGGGGAGGCAGCTTGCCTGAATCATCACCCTTGCTAGGTGGGCCTTTTGATGATGAAGCTGCCTGTCAGACATCTGTGCTCACCTAGATGGCTCTTCATCCCTGTTCCTGTGAATAATCAAGATGGACTTGGGTTGAATTGTTTCCTTGGTCATCAGTGTTCTATCTGTTATAAATAGGTCCTTTTCCTTGTCTCCCACTGATGCTTGTTTATATGCTGTATATAAATGGTAGAGGCTTCCAGGCTTTTTTTTTTCAGCCCTCACATACTAGTATATTTATTAATTATTATTTTTTATTTCTTCAAGTTACATCTCAATCACAATCCCCTCCCTATTTTTCCCTCTGGTCCCAACCTCCCACCCTCTCCCCCTCAAACCCACCATCCACTTCCTTGTTTAAAAAATTTTATTTATTTATTGCTTCAGGTTACATCTCCATCATAGTGTCCTCTTTCCACTCTTCCCAGTCCCTCCCTCCCACCCTCTACCCCCTAACACTTCCATCCCACTCCTCTGGAGTGGAGTGTCCCTACATAACAGTCCCCCACCCCAGTTCAGCACTCATATGAGGGCCAAGAGCCTCCTCATACACTGGAGGCCTACAAGGCAGTACCACCAGGGAAAAGTGTCTCAATGACAGGGAGAAAACAAACAAACCAACCCTCCCACAAAAAAAAAATCTAAAAAAAAAGGTACTATGTCCATGTTCCCTTTGGTGTATTGCTTGTAGTATAGATATCCTGTACTACATAGCTAAAATCCAACTATAAGTGAATAGATGACATGTGCATCCTTCTGAGTCTGGGTTAGCTCACTCAAGATGAGTTTTTCTAGTTCCATCCATTTGGCTGCAAATTGCATAATTTTCTTGTTTCTAATAGCTGAGTAGTATTCCATTGTGTAGATGTACCATAGTTTTTTAATCCATTCTTCGGTTGAGGGACATCTGGGTTGTTTCCAGTTTCTAGCTATTACAAATAAGGCTGCTATGAACATAGATGGTGCAACTTCCTTGTGATTTGGTGAGGAGTCTTTTGGATGTATACCCTTACTTCCTTTTTTTTTTTTTAAGTTTAAGGATATCTCTTTCCCCACAACAGCTCCCCCTTTCAGTCCAACAAATGGCTCTTTCTCTTATAACAACAAACACAATACAAAACAACAGAAATAATTAGGCCACAATTATGAGAATTATAAGGCTTAGCATACATTCCCAATGTCCAGTCCATATATATTTGGCACCTGACTTTAACGTTCTACTATCCAACCATCTCCATGAGTTTAAAGTTCTATATCCAACTCAGCTTCCATCCTAACTTGCATTACAATTTTAAAAACATCTTCTTAGACCCAGAACACCCTCTTAATTCATAAACAACTCAAAATTTATCTATGAGACTCTAAATATCTATTCTTCAACCACATCAGAGACATAAGAGGGATAAATATATCTGATTATACAGGAAGTGCAGGACCAGCAGCTTCCAAAACTAAGAAATGAGATACCAGTGGCTGCCTAGACAGTTCCCAATTTCTCTCCATACATTACAGCATCAATCTTCAGCCATTTGGCCCTGTTTCTCTGACAGACATTGATTATAAAGCAGGAATTATGAAGGACTTGCCTACCCTGTCTTGGCAGAGCTGGGCTGTCGGCCAATCTCCATAATGATAACAGAAAATAAATTCTAAATAAAATAGTGCCTAAAATAACAAATGAATAGACATACCAGGAACACAATAAAAATACCATGAAAGCAATTGGAACTCTGTAACTTAACTAGCATAAAAATGGCTGCTTATTACCGTCTATATCTCCAGCATCAGGGGATCTGATGTCTGCATCTGGCCTCTCGGGCACCTGCCACTCACATGTGCACAGACACCATACATAAAAATTAAAATTAAAAAGAAAAGACAAAAATCTATAGTCACATTGTTCTATAAAAAGAAGGGCAACATAGAGGAAAGTGGGTCTCAGGAAATAGGAAGCAGGAAAAAAGCATACAGTTGTAACAACAACAAAAAAGGACTTTCAAGTCAAACTGAATTTAACAAAATATACTGTGTTCAAATTAATGATTTAAACTTTGGGGGTTTTTTTAGTATATCACTAAGACATGTAAATGCTACATGATAAACCGAAAAAGAATCTATCACTTCAAATACTATGAGTGGTTTAACCATATATAATTATAAATAAATAATGTATGTAATTCTACAGCAAATAAATAGACATGTAAATAAATCTTTAAAAATGAAGATCTCCTGAACAAATGAAAATCACCAAAAGTGTTCAGAAATAAGTGGAAAATCTAAATGGACAAAATACCCCTCAGATTAGGAACACTGCTCAAGATTCACCATAAAGCCCTCAGAATTAGATTATTTCATAACTGAATGCTTCATAACCTATACAGAGAACATATTTCCAAGGCTCTTCAGAAACAACTGATGTTTTAATAAAAATGAAAAGTTCAACAATGGAGAACTCTCAAGCCAGTATACCCAGGATAGCTGTGAATGCAACCCAACACCAAATTGTAAACTTATTTACAACAATTTTTGTTGCAATTTTTAAAATTGTAATTTACCTGTGTAGTTCTCAGGGAGGAAATTTGTGAGTGATGTAATGTCACAATGTCAAAAGGTTGGACAAACCTGGATATCTTACAAGTCCTGCAGACTATATAATAGACAGTAATTACTAAAAGTACACATCAGTATTATATAGGACCTGGGGCACAAATTTTGCAATGTTAACCAATAAGATAAAGCTACAATGTGCTATTGTTCACTCCAAATGTGCTCTACTATGGAATCTAATGATACAGTAATAACAGAAGTCTTTATATCAAATATATATTCTGTACCGACTCTGTACCAAATGCCCTGATACATTATTATGTATATACTTACTAGCACTTTCTTTTTTCCTGTAGTCCTGTTGATTATTGAAATCATAAATATCATTGAATTTTGAAAGAAAAAAGCCCAGGATATAAGAAGACAAGTTAAGATCCTATCATTACCCAGACAACAATAGATGGGGCTGGAACCCTGCCTAGAAGTATAACTTCTAGTACCTCTGTAGGTAGGGGAGGAAGCAGATATTGCTGGAGAGGACTCAACACATTTCTGTAGCTACTGTGACTTTAACAAAAATACCAACTGAAAGTAGGCAATGATTTGCTATGTAAATCTCTCCTTCTCAGAGGATGTTTAACATGATGGAACTCTGAAGGCATTGCTCTGAAATCCTGCACAAGACAGGAGGCCTATTAATCCCATCAATATTCAACATTGTGAGTTCTCACAAATGCAGTGTGACATCAAGTGACACGGTGATTTAAAACACTGTAAAGGAATCCTCTGAGACAATGCCTCAGCTGCTCTAACCTCACTCTGACATGTGACTGCTTTTCCTGCTTCCTCCAGCATCAGCACCATTGCTCTCACCCCACTTCACACTCCAGCGACCACCACCCTAGCACGCCTTTGCTCTTCCTTGCACTAAAACACATGGAACCTAGCTGGTAGCACAGACCTCTGGTCCCAACACCAGAAGATGGACTCAGTAGGGATCTGAGTTTGAGGCCATCCTGGAGCTGTGGGAAAAAACCAAAACAGTGAATTAATTAGTGGTAATGTCAGTTTGTGTTCTCTCCAATCTCCTTCTACTCATTTTTGTCCCTGATATGCTGCAGACTGGCTTTTGTCCCTATCACTCAGTACCAGAGGATTCATGCAAAAATATCACAGAAAACCTCAACACTGGTGAAGTCTCTCTCTCTCTCTCTCTCTCTCTCTCTCTCTCTCTCTCTCTCTCTTGTTGTTGCCATACATGAGTGATCTGTCTGGCATCCAGTTCTCCCTTCTAAGACACAGGACTCATCACCATAGCCTGGAATGTTGGCTTCTCACCAGGAATGTTGGTCTCCTACCAGGAATTTCCTAAGGAATCTCTACCAAGATAATGTCCCCTTTCTGGAGCCAACTCACATCTAGTGACTGGTCCATGATGTGAGTTGTGAAATCTAGGATCTTTGCACCAACCCAAGAGGTCTCCGAATAGCCAGTGATCAAATATTCCCAGTTCTCATTCGGGTGTGGTTCCTGAGAGTATATGTCAAACCCCTCTTCCTGAAAATCTATCTCAGGCTCTGTTTACCAGACACGCTAACCTGTGACAACTATCCACAGCACTGACAGTGTTGGTCACCCCACCCTTCTGATACCGTATTGCATGGCTGTATGGTCTCTTTTTCCTGTGTCTCTTTTGTGGGTTCCAAATCCTAATGTCACAGCCCCTCCTTCAATCACATCCTGCTCTCTCTCCATCTGCATTCCTTCCCTGGTGATGTCACTCACTATGTGGCTTAAAAGATCATATGCATGCCCTAACCTTATATAAGCATCTATCTCCAGTAACTCCAAAGGCTCATCCCACAAGCTCCCCGTCTCAGTTCATGAAAAAGCCATTCCTTTAATTTCTCAAGCCCAGACCTAATTTGTACTCAGTTCTGACGCCTCTGCTTTTCAGACTCACTGTCCAGTCCAGCACTCTTGCGGATCTCTACTTTCGCTTTTCTCAGCAGAGCATCCAGAATGAGCCTTTCCAAACACAAGTTATAATGTGCCATTGATCTGCTGACAAATACGACAATGACCACACCAGGCATTCAACTGTAAACAGCACCTCCCTGACTTCACCTTTGCTATCAGTCATCTGAAGCTTCCCTCCGAGAGCAGATGGTGTAGCCCATGTAACCAGAATGCTGTGGCCACACTAGGTCTCCCGGGTGTTCTAGTGCCGACATCCAAGTTGATTATGTGCAAAGATACAGAGTAAAGCTAGTCAGGAAAATAGGGAAGGGGTGAAGAAAAGGAAGGAGTGGACTTCAACGTTTTTTTTTTTTTCATCTGAATAGAAGCATTATTACTAGGTATGATCTGTGAACACAAGCATTTCCTGTTTAAGTTCCTGTTCTGTTCTGGCTCCTCTTGTGTAATTCATACTGTTGCTTTTTTTTTTTTTTTTGGTTTTTCGAGACAGGGTTTCTCTGTGTATCTCTGGCTGTCCTGGATTCACTTTGTAGACCAAGCTGACCTCGAACTCACAAAGATTTACCTGCCTCTGCCTCCCGCGTGCTGGGATTAAAGGCATGTGCCACCACGCCTGGTGATACTGTTGCTTTCTTAAAAGTTTGCAAAGAAAAAAAATTCCTCCCCACTAACATCCCCTCATCTGCCTTTGTCTCCCCTTCTTTCTGGCCCCCTTTGTCCTCCTCCCCACAGCAAATCCCTTCTAAAGGACTGTGAGGTTCGCTGTGATCTCTCTTCTTCCTCTAGCTCACCTCTTCTCTTCCTAGTCCACTCACCATCCCAACATTCCCTCCAGGCCTGTTTCCACTCTAACTTTCCTGTGTTACAGCATGGTCACTTTACAGTTACAGCTAACCCTGACAGTCTATATGCTCCAGAAACAAACACAGTGGACTGTCCAAATACTTCTCTAGGTTCAGCATGCAAGAACCTAGAGAAGCCCTGCTCCTAGAGGCTTCTCCAACACAGATTATGCTGATAACATAGGTTCCCAGACTTTCACACTTTTGCTCATGAAAGAAGGTGGCCATCGAATCTTAGGACCACATTGTGGGCCATGGGGCTCTTAATGAACAGACGCACCAACATCATATAAACAACTACACTTTAATATGACAGACAGGGAGCTGTTGTCAACAAAGACAAATGCTTGTGACTGACACCAACAGGAAACAAGTTCTTTGGAAGATTAGATAATAATATATAAAGAAATTTAGTAACCCCCAAATCAAATGCATTATTCTAGCATTGCCACTTGAAACTTCCTCTGGAACAAATAAAGCATATATCTATATTTTTATATATGTACATGTAATTGTAAATGCATATATATGTGCATTATGGTATTTATTACTTCTGTATGGATTGTGAAGTTGAGAAATGAAAGAAAAAACTGAAGAGTGACCAATCTCAAAACACTTGCCCTGCAATCCTGAGGACTTGAGTTTTATCTCTGGAATCCATATAAAAAGCTGGAGGCAGTGGTGAACTTCTGCAACCTCAGCACCTCTAAGGTAAAAAACGAGGCTGAGATAATGAGAATTGGCCTCAAGCTCATGAGTTAGCTAGCATGGGACAGAGCAGAAACAACATGAGAATCCCTGCTTCACAAACCAGGTAGAAGGAAAGAACTGACCCCTGAGACCCCTGAAAGTTGTCCATTGATCTCCACATGTGTGCTGTGGCATGTACACACACACACACACACACACACACACACACACACACACACACACATTAATTTAAAACAATTATTTTGAGTGGAGTGACCCAGATTCAGAAAGACAGATGCCACATGTTCTCTTTTATACGTGGATGCTATCTTTGAATCTTTAGACATATGTATTTAAATTGGAGTACACACTGGAGGCAGGGTACTAGAAATGCCTTGGAGTGAGGTGCTTCAAGGGATAGATCCTAGAACTCAGGTTGTAGTGAAGGGAAAATAATAGAACAGAAAGGGATAAGCAGGGTGAGTGACAGGAAAACAGAGTAGAGGAAGAGGTATAGAGAGGCATAATTGACAATGAATCCCCTTTGAAAAAGCTACAGGGAAACCTGTAATATAGAAGCCTCTTAAAATATAGATATATAAGAGAAGTTTAAATAGTGTTATCCTGTAACAGAGAGACAATGCCTCAACCAGGCTCCATAGACCAGAAAATTAAAAGCCTAGTTCTGGATATAGGTTACCTTTTCTGGAGTTGTTGGTCAATGGGGTCCCATAGACTCCCCCTCAAACACTACAGGACAAAGCCATTGCTCTTTGATACTATCCAGAACATGATAGCAAGAACTTATTGCTAAAGACATCATGTACTTGAACCATAGGACAATGGAAAAACAAGCTGCTATCCATAGGTATCCATAGGCTACCTTCACAGTGCTGGAAAGTGCTATACACATACACAGAGAAAAAAATTCATCAACAGTCTTACCTGGCTGTGAACCCTGTAAGCTATAATAACAACTCTCTTAGCAATATCTACCCAACAGCACAATAGTGACATGAATTTTATAGGAGAAACCAGCTGCTTTCTACTTGGATTTAAACTCTTTTCCATAGGACAGAACTCATGCTTGGTATGGTTAACTGGTCCCACAACCCATGGTTACTAGGTCATATATACTCTGGTAGAGAAACCAAAGCTATCATTGGAGAAAAAGAAATGGAAGTAGATTTGATCTTTAAAAAAAAAACTATATATTTCATGTATAAAGCTTTTAAACAAAAGGATTATTGAAAACTAGTATTTGGATATCCTTTAATTAGTTTATTCTGCAAATATTTATAATGACCAATCACCACTCAATAACCATAGTCTTTTCTTTTCTGAAGGAAACAAGTTCACTATTTCTCACTTATATTATTGCTAAAAATTAGCATGAACACAGTAAAAAGCTTACTGAGTCATTGTTCACTGCTGCAGAACATATTATAATGAACAGCAGGACACCATGCAGACAGTAGGAAACGGGAAACTAAATAAAGGCTATTATGTGCCTCTGATTATATAGTGTTTAGACATAATAGTGAGGTTTATTCTGAGACATAGTGAGCGAAGGTAGATTCCCTGCTTTGAACTAGGGCACATGAAAGCAATATGTCAAGTGTTGGTGTCTCACTTTACCTGCATATGTCTTATGCAGACATTTCTGAATGCCCTAGAATGCCCACAATATCTTCACCAGAAAGGCAGAACTTGAAGCTCACAAATGGCATTGTCTTTCTGTCTCCTTTTCCTTCTCTGACTTCTTGCTGTTGGCCACTGCCTTCAATCATTCTACCATGGGGAGGTTCCATGCCCATCTCCAAGTCTGGCTCAAGATAGTTGTCTCCTGACACCTCAGATACCAACACACTCCCAGTATCAGAGCTGAGCAAGGTCCCAAAGCTCTAAATCCCCAAAATCTTTTGTACTTCCTTATCAAGAGGGGAAACAATTCCTCTAGCGAATTCCCCACTGATAATCCAAGACGGATTTAGCTGTGACATCCCATCTCTTTTAAACTCAGGCCTAAACAGATGTTGTTGTCCTGAAAACTTGAAAACCCATCTGTTGTTATACCCCTTCTGCTGTTACTGTCTTTTTCCTCTTCAAATGATTCCTTTTCCCAGAAAATGACACATGCCAATATTTCTCTGGGGCTTCTCCCTACTCATCTTTCAGTAAACACCTTTGGCCTTGCCAGGAATTGTTGATCAAGTCTCTTAAAACACATATGAATAGATACCTAGAGTCTCATAGTTAAATTTTGAGTTGTTTAGGAATCAAGAGGGTGTTCTGGATCTAAGAAGATATTTTTAAAATTATGAGGCAAGTTAGTATGAAAGCTGAGTTAGATATAGAACTTTAAACTCATGGAGATGGTTAGATAGTAGAATGTTAAAGTCAGGTGCCAAATACATATGGACTGGACATTGGGAATGTATGCTAAGCCATATAACTCTTATAATCGTGGCCTATTTATTTCTGTTGTTTTGTATTGTATTTATAGTTATAAGAAAAAGAACCATTATTTGGACTGAAAGGGAGAGCTGTTGGGGGGGAAAAATAAATACCTTAAACTAAAAAAAAAAAAAGAAGGGAAGAGGATGGTGGGGCTGAGGGGGAGGAGGGTGGAAGGGTGGGACTGGAGGGGGGAGTAGGGAGGGGATTGTGATTGAGATGTAACTTGAAGAAATAAAAAATAAACTATTAAAAAAAAATAAAGTTAGTATTCTCTTTCACACATCCAGGGTAGGTAGTCATAAGACTCACCCATGTGCATCCTTTCAGAATACCTGTTCCTCTCTGATGTGGTAGGACTACTTGATTCTTACATGAGGCCAACTGAATATCAGATTGGCAAAACTCAAGGAACATTGCCTCCACTGGAGGGAGACAACAGGGTTCCACTGAGGAAAACTGCCTGGGCTGTGAACTGAGGGTCAGTGACTAAGCTCCACTCAGGGAAGTTAACTGGGTTCCAGCAGGAAGAGAGTATTGGAGGATACTCTCTTGATTAAGAAGCTCCACGTCTGACTTCCACATATGCCTCCTCAGTGACAGAGAATCTAAAATATAGTAGCACTGGTTAAAGACATAAACTTCCTCTAGTAGGATACCCTACTAGAGGAAGATTCTGTGTTCCTCTAGGGAGATACCTGGGCTCCATTGGGAGGAGATCCCTGGGTTCTGTTGGGAAGAAGTGCTTGAGGTCCACTGGGGGATAGGCCCAGAGTCTACTGGGAAAGGATTCCTGGGCTCTACTAGAGGAAGATGCTTGTCATCCACTGGGAGATGACAGGATTATTTTGGAAAATGTGTAGTCTTATGTGCTTTCATGACACTGTAGCATTTGCTCTGTGTGTGTACAGTGTTGGACTTGACACTTGCTCAATTTGTTAGATTAATGGGCTCGTTCAAATAGCAAGGGACTTAAAGAGCAGGGGCCTGATATGCTAAGCTCTTTACAGAGGGGTTTATGGGGGACTTTTCGTATCATTGATGTGTCATGAATGACGCTTGTTAGTAAGATCTTAAACCTTATGCTCGAGGACCTTTGGTTCTCTAAAGAAGCCAGTCTGTGAAACCAAGGTGCGATTATGGCCAATCATGTCTTATCAGGCAACATAAACTGGAGATTGTTTTCCATGAGCAGTTCATGACAACTTATGGTTGGCCACCTGTCTCTGTTTTATTGCCTATTAATCTTTAATATTATACTTGCTGGCAGCATAAAGCCACCATTTGGAAGCCCCAGTACGTTAAAGAACAGTAGCCCCACAGACCCTGCCAATTCCAATTTCTTTAATGTTTAGGGCCATTAAGTGGAAGAAAGATACCACTTCAAAATCATTATACTTGCAATGTTCTGAGTGAGCCCTAGCTGTTCTTGGCTGGTGTGGTTCAATTCTTCAAAAAGACTGAGTTCCGTACTTGAAGGGCTAGGCTTGATAATCTGTCATAGTAGCAGTTTTCAAAATGGAAACGTGAGCATGCTACCCACACGTGACTGCCATTTTCATTTCTCTGGAAGTTTATGTCTTTAACCAGTGCTACTATATTTTAGATTCTCTGTCACTGAGGAGGCATATGTGGAAGTCAGACGTGGAGCTTCTTAATCAAGATAACAAGTAGTCTATGTGAATTCATAGGGATCACCACGAAACTACTAACTAAAGTAAATGAAATCAAGGAAGCATGAAGTTTATTTTGTGTGTTCTTATGTTTTAACTATATAGCAAGTGGAATTTTTTTTTACAGTCCAAGGGATCTCCTTCTTAAGCTCTCATGTTGAGATGAGGACAGCCATCCTATAAAACCAGATGGTATCAGTTACTTTGATCCAGTCATAAAGGATTACCTTTACCAAACAAATGCTATGTATCTACATACTGATAACCAAACAGTATGTGTTACAGCTCTCCATAGTTTACCTCAGATTCTACCTTGAATTTTTATGATTATTAGTAAGATGTTTCTCAAGGAACTCATGACAGAAAAAAATACTTCTATGTTATTAAGCTCAATAATTGTACCTGTTCATTATGGTTTATGTGGTTTTATGTCTCAAGAAACCATGTGTTTTCTTCCATATGCATCAAGTCTTTAAGGTTTGGTATAAAACAAGAGAGTACATGGCAAAGGCAAGTCACCTCTCTGTTCCTGAGGATCATGTTTATGAACCCATGTTTACAGTCATGAGATACACCTTAAATTCCCAGCCTTGTGGATACTGAGATTCCTCTGGATTTTTGGTCCTAAACATTTATCTAATCACCTTTTGTATAAGCCCTAAACCTGATATGTGTATTAGTTTCCCTGCTGCTGCGATAAAATACACTGACAAAAGCAACATAGAGAAAAAAGAGTTTATTCATGTTCACAATTTAAAGGTACAAGCCTTCATACTGGGGTAGTCTGGACATCAGGAGCTCACAGCAACTTGTCACATCGCCTCGATGTCCGAAGGCAGAGAGTAGTGACTGCTTGTGTGAAGCAAGTCAGCTTCCTCCTTCTCACCCAGTCCAGGACACAAACCCAGGCACCTGTATTACGGCTCTTCCCACCTCAATTAACCTAAATAAAGACAATCCATCACAGGTGTGCCCGGAAAACACTTTTATCTAAATAACCACTCACAGGTGTGTAGGAGGCTTGTCGCCTTGGCTGATTCCAGATCCTGTCAAGTTGACACTTACTATTAACCATTTTATAACCTAAGTCACCTTATAATCTCATTTTCTAAAGAAAGTACCTTACAAAAATAAGATGACAAAATACTTTTGCTTAATCTTTTAAGACTTTGAAGAGTATAACTTCAAAACCACACAAATCACATCTAGATGGATTGGTAAACTTCTCTCTTAAGAAGGTGGGTTCCATGTTTCAGTGTGTGCTGGGTTTTTTTTTTGGTATTATATATATATAACTTCAAGTTACATATCCATCACAGTGCCCTTTTTCTTCCCCTCCTGGTGGTCCCACTCTCCTAACCTCTCCTGCCTCTCCCTCCAGAGTGGGGTGTCCCTACATATCAGTCCTCCCCAGTACAACAGTCATATGAGGGCTAAGAGCTTTCTCATGTACTGGGGGCCTACATGGTAGCACCACTAGGGCAAAGTGTTCCACTATCAGGTAACAAAGTCCATGTTCCTGTTCCTTTTATTGGGTTGGTTGTAGGATAGTTATCCTGTACTCAACGGCTAAAATCCAATTAGAAGTGAATAGATGCTATGTGCATCTTTCTGTGACTGGGTTAGTTCACTCAGGATGAGCTTTTCTAGTTCCATCCATTTGATTGCAAGTTACATGGTTTCCTTGTTTCTGATAGCTGAGTAGTATTCCATTGTGTAAATGTACCACAGATTTTTATCCATTTGTCGGGTGAGGGACATCTGAGTTGTTTCCAGTCTCTAGCTATTACAGATAAGGCTGCTATGAACATAGATGAGGAGGTGTCTTTGTGGTTTGATGAGGAGTCATTTGGATGTATACCCGGAAGTGGTGTGTGCTGTTCCTAAGTTAAATCCTTCTCTCTATATATGCCTGTTTCCATCTCTCTTTCTTTTTACCCCCTTGATGTTAATACTTTAATATACACTACAACTTTTTCTTAGTAAACTAATTTTGCTATGATTTCCTGAACTTCTAATTTGCATAAGAAGGGGAACTACTCGAACTCTGGGAGGCTTCCACTGACAGACTAGGACTAATGCAAAGCCAGTGTTTTGATATATCTCAGTTTCTCAAGAAAGACTGATAGATTCATACAAAATGAGCATATTGAAGTCTCAAAAAATTTAAGATGTATTGAAGAATACCATCATTGTTCCTAGTCTTGTTATGACTTGTTTTTTTGTTTATTTGTTTTGGTTTTTTCTTTTTGTTTTTAAAATCTAGAATGGTGTTGTCCTGGAGGGTTTAAGGCCAGGCTGAGCGAGGATGTCAAGCATAGGATTCAAATGCACAGGAAGGGGCACAATTGTGAGACTTTAGAGAAATGTCAGCTGGCAAAGCATTATTGCCTGCTCGTGACTTTCTGGTTTGTTTGTGTGTGTGTGTGTGTGTGTGTGTGTGTGTGTACACACACGCACACACACACACACACA
>CAJQZJ010030446.1:14413-31811 GCA_907164525.1 Lophiomys imhausi | reverse complement strand
GATGCATGAATCATAGTCAGCCACTGTCAGATAGTTGACACCAACTCTACAATCATGTCTTTTAATTTGGAATCCATTACTTCAACTTTGTATAATATTGACTATTTTACTTGAATTCTCTAAGCTTCAACTTTCTGGGGCATAAGATGAAAATTATAAAAAAAATTACTGACAAGGTTGTTGTAATGATTAAGTCATATGATATATGTGAAGCATGAAGCTCAGTGCCTAGTCCACAGTTCTAAGTAAACACAGTTACATGTATAACTATTATGCTATTGACAATAATTAAAAACCAGAAATTTTCCAGGTATTATAGATCACACATATAATTTAAACAGTAGGGAAGCAAAGGCGAGAAATGAGGCTGATCCTAGCTTCTCTAGTTTCCCTGTCTCAAAAACATAAGATAAAATAAAGCAAAGCAAAACAAAACAAGCAAAGACAATTGTCAGCATAGCAAATTAGTTAAGAGCTGAATTCTGCATCTAAAGTGGGCTTGAATCTGCTATTTTACTTTCTCTTGGTGGCCTTTCAAAAAGCAATGTTGACCTTATCTAGTTGTTTTGTCTAGAAATTAAATGTGTTAATGCAGTAGCTGTGTTTTAAAGCAACAATTGGATGCCTGCACTAAACTGCAGCAGTTGTTATTAGAAATCATAGTAATGTTTATCTTGTAGTGCACTGAAATATGTGTCCACAAAAGGTAAGGGAATAAAAATCTTAATCAATTTCTGTAGGCTATTCTCTTCCTCTGTACTATGTGTGATCCTACTAGGAAATAAGCATCTTGGAGATATAATTAAGAATCTCCTCAGCTATGTTCATAGCAGCTTTATTTGTAATAGCAAGAAACTGGAATCAACCCAGATGTTCCTCAACCAAGGAATGGATAAAAAAGGTGGTACATTTACACAATGGAATACTGCTCTGCCAATAGAAACAAGGATATCCTGAAATTTGCAGGCAAATGTATGGAACCAGAAAAAAATCATCCTGATTGAGCTAATGCAGACAAAAAAGACACACATAGCATTTACTCAGTCATAAGTGGATATTAGCCAATATGTACAAGATCATCATGCTACAATCCACAGATCCAGAGAAATTAAATATCTAGGAGGGCTCAATGGATAATGTTTGAATCCCTCTAAGTAGGGAAGATAAAATCAACTTTGGAAATGGATGGGCAGTGGGATCTGGACAAGAACCCAACATTACTGCCATCTGAAGAAGCTTATCCAACAGATAAATAGGCAAAAATCAGGGAGTTTTGAGGAAAACTTGGGGGAAGATTTGAGGAAGGCAGAGGGATCAAGGACCCCACAAAAAGACCCACAGAGCCAATTAACTCAGACACAATGAGAATTAAGAGAGTGAATCACCATGCAAAGAGTTTACAAGGACTGGCACTAGGCCCATTACACATATGAAGCTGAAGGGTTGTGTGGTCCTCAAGTAGATCCCCTAACAAACAGAACAGGGTCTGTCCTGGACTTAGAGGATGTTTTCTCCCTCATGAGCTCCTAGCAGAGATGCATTGTCTTGCCTCAATGGAAGAGGAGGGACTTTGTCCTGAAGCAGCTTGACATAACAGAGTGGGTTGGTAGTGGGTGAGACTGGAGGGTATGGGAAGTAGGTGGGAGGATGAGACTGGGAAGAGGGGATGGAGGGAGATGGAATGTATTGTAAAAAATAATATTAAAAAAACAATTTCAAAGAGTGACTTTTTTTGTTTTGCTTTACATTAGGCCCTAAATCCAGTTAGTAGATTCCTTATAAGAGAATGGAAAATAACACAAGCTCAACACACAGGAAGGACAGACACATAAAGATGGAGATAGAGGTCAATAATGTTCCCATAAATAAAGGAAGCTAGGAACCAGTACAAGCCACAACGGGTTCAAATTTCTTTCATATGCCCTGGGCTAACATTTTAGACCTTCTAATACCATGATTTTGGAGCTCCAGAAGAAGTAGAGAATACATTTCCATTGTTTCAAGCCAAAAGATTTGTAGAAAATTTGTCATGGTTGATCCAGAATGCTAATAAACTTCCAATTACTTCTGGGTCTTACTGTTATAAACCAAACCAAACCAAAGAAACAAAGAAATAAAAGTGAAAACACATCAGGGTCAATTTCACTAAAAGTACTTTTAGTAGGAAATGGAAATTCCTCAACCGAGGAATGGATTAAAAAAACTGTGTCACATCTACAGAATGGAATACTACTCAGCCTTCAGAAACAACGAAATCATGCAATTTGCAGCCAAATGGATGGAACTAGAGAAGCTCATCCTGAGTGAGCTAACCCAGACTTAGAAGGATTCACATGGCATATATTCACTTATAGTAGGATTTTAGCTATATAGTACAGGATATCTATACTCCAACGAATCCACCAAAGGGAATATGGACATAGACTTGTTTATTTCCTGTCAATGAGATACTTTTCCCTAGTGGTGCTGCCTTGTAGGCCCCCAGTATATGAGGAGGCTCTTGGCCCTCATATGACTGCTGAACTGGGGCGGGGGACAGTTATGTCGGGACACTCTACTCCAGAGGAGTGGCATGGAAGGGATAGGGGGTAGAGGGTGGGAGGGTGAGACTGGGAAGGGTGGAAAGAGGACACTATGATGGAAATGTAACCTGAAGTAATAAACAAACATAAAAAAGGCTGTTGTTTGTCTCCTAAAATATATTTTCCAACACAGATGTTTTAGTCCAATGAAAGGTTATTACCAGACTGTGGGAAATACAATTTTTGAAAATTCATAAGAGACTTATGTAAAGACAGAGAGGACAAAGAGGCAATATTTTAATGTGTTGAATATATGGTGAAAGATTATATTGCAAGAACTTCACTATTAATTATGTTCATATCCATTCTCTTTATCGTGTATAAAATTTTCTCTTTTCTACTTTTGCATGAAGAAACTGAAGGATTTGTCCAGCTGAATACATAGGCTAATATGCATAAAATATTTACATGTGGCTCTGTGTTTGACATGCAGCCTTTCTTAGAACAGTCCACTTATTCTGTATCTGCCTTTTTAAATTCTAGATTGTTAAAGGCACTGAATTTTTGAAGTGACTGTAGGAATAAATGATCTATATGCCAACATTCTGAGGTTGTGTGAAATCCAAAAAACTAGGTTTAAATGCTTTAGAAATGTATTCTAGTTGAGAGCTTCTCTGAGATTTGAGGCTCAGGCCTTAAGTGCTACTTAGCATTAAGAAGCTTTTTAAGCACAAACTGCTTCTGCATGGCTCTTGGTAGCTCACTCTTAGAAGGACAGACAGGGTTTTGAGCCTTTTTGGATGACACGCATTTCCATTTAAGCCTCTTAGCAAACTTGCACTTTAATCACAAGTGAACTATAACTCAAATTTGTGTTCCATCATTTAAATGTCTCCAGTTACAGTAGAGATCATGTCAGATACCTAATGGAAAACGTGGCAATATCAAGGACACTGACCATTCACAGCACAGGGTTAGCTTGCCATAAGTGAGCAAAGCATTGCTGTTGAAATATTTTCAGTTGGAGTCATCCTCAGACTACAGTTCACACTGCTTTCAAACCTGCATGCCTAGTGAGGCTGCAAACAAAGATCTCTCTCTCTAGCTCTCTCTCTCCCTCCCTCCCTCCTTCTCCCTCCCACTCCTTCTTATGCTCACTTTGTCACTAATCATGACGTCTTTCTTCAGATATGGTTTATTGTGCTTCAACACAGTTTGAAGGAAGTGGCTTCCATCAGTGGATGGTGTCATGAGACATTGCTAGTATTCCAGTCTGCAGTCTGAACTTCTTACCATGTTCATATATTATTGCCCCTCCTTTTCCCTAATGGAGTAGCTACTAATGTATGTACCAGGGGATAATGGCTATTATTTATACAGCAATTTTCATCTTCAGGGTGCATTACAGATACTAACACATTAATCCTCAGGAGAGAAGTATTATATAATGCCTCAAGCAAATATCCACCCCTGTATTTCCAAATGAATTGCATAGTTCATGAAATACAGTCAGTGTATTATCAGTATTAGTAGGAGCTGCATTACACAAAATTATCCACTAGCACAAGAATTAATGAGTGATGGTAATAGGTTCAGTTTACAGTACATTATCAGAGCCCCTTTAGGGGAGGCATTTTCAAACCAATCTTCTGCTTCTTGGTCTCAGAGGACTTCCCTTAATAATGACTGACATTTCTTCACAGTCTCTAAATGGGTGCCGCTGGCTCTGTGCACAGTTCTCAGGTAAGGTGGATTGTTTTACTTTACTCCATCTGTTGATGCTTCCTGAGGGGGCACATTTTACCAGAGAAATATTTTTAAAAATCCTGCAACAAAGTAATAACATTGTGCATGTATCCTGTCCAGGTCTCACTCCCTCCTGTTTCATTCTCCACTATTCAATTGAATTATTTATACTCTCATAGTTCAATCTCCAATCTCTCTCTCTCTCTCTCTCTCTCTCTCTCTCTCTCTCTCTCTCTCTCTCTGCCTGATGCTGGGTCTGAAAAAATTAAGTGTCAAATACAATATGTTTTTATCTTATTGTAACTGTCTCCAGAGATATTTAAGGTAGCCTTTTGATTTACAGAAAACTCTCTAATTTCATTGTCTCTTTCACTGTATTGCTATAATGTGGAAAAATCTTTTTATTCATGCATTTCAGGAATGATAGAAAGATTCAAACTGAGAATGAATTGAGAGGAATACAAATTTTAGAGACCAACCGTGGCAGGCAGTGGAGTCAGGCCAGCCATGCTCCAGGAACAAGCTAACCACAAAGCTGATAGTAATGTAAGATTAAATTCATTCCTGAGATGTTTCCTGCTGACTAACTAATGGGCTGGTATATTCCACCTGCATTTCCCCTCACCCCCTTCCGTTGTGTTAAGCAATGGGCTGGTACATTCCATCTGTATTTCCCCTCCCCCCTTGAGTTGTGGTAAACAATGGGCTGGGCTGGTACTTTCCACTTGCATTTCCCCTCACCCCCTTGGGTTGTGGTTTAAATAGCCAACTCTCCCCCAAATTGGGGTCGTGGCTCCTACCTCTGCATGGGATATGAGTGGCGTCCTCAGTGCCCTGACCCCGCCCCCCCCCAAAGAAATTAACCTCTTGCGATTGCATCAAGAAGGTCTCTTGCGAGTTTTGGGGTGGTCGTGATATCCTGAGTGTTGGGAGTCGGGAGAGGGACTTCCCTCTCCCGGGTCTTTCAGAATCTACAACATACAGCTACATTAGAATCAGAATTCGATGACTGTAGTGTTAGACTTTTAATAAGCCCAAATTTGATTTTGATCATTTTACTTGAAGTACCTAAACAAACTTTTCTAACTAGCAAATATTTTATTTCCCTTCTGGTAATATGTTATGGTATATGGGAGAAACTTTCTCATCTTGACTTAAGTGTTTTATTATGATTTAACTTTGCCCCATTTGAAGACCATCCATACTTTAAGCAATGACTTTAGGCTGTCAATTGGACACTCTAGACAGCCTAATTATGTATTCATTGCTCAGTTACATGACTTCATCTAGAATACCATTTGCTTCTTTATTGTTATAGCACATTTAAATTCCCTGTGTTCATAACTGCAATGAGAATGACTTATTCTTATTGTAGTCACAACATGCTTTCACAAATATCATCACTCATAAGACAAAATGAAACACAATATAGACATAATTTTCAGAATCATAGACATTATTTTCACAGTGTCAATATTAAAGATAGTTAGAGAAAAAAATGCATTTAACAATTTAATAGATCCTAACACAATTTCCTATATAAGAATTGATCACATTTAAGAGCAATAATGCATCAATTTCATATGATCTAGAAAAAAATGCATTCTTTCCTTTTCTAAAACTCATCTGCCTAATTTTATTAGTAAATATTTTTAAGATATGTTATCTGGCTAGTTTCTCATTGAACAGAAAAATCAAAACCAGGAGTTTTACTTTTGGCATCCATACAGAAATCCTCTGTTTTGTTGGAGGAATTAACTTGCAAACTCCAGTTTTTATTAAAGCAATTATCTGTTATGTGAGTCCTTTAGTGAGAGAACAATGTTTATACAATGAAGATAAAACAGTTGGAAAAGCTACACATCAAAAAAGAAATCCTGGGACCCTGATGAAGGGAAGTTTGTCTGAAATTCTCTTTTATTGTTTTTCATCATAAATATAAACCAACTGATTCTGTGTCATATGGTGTTTCCAAATATTATTTATAAGCCAAATATTTGATCAGTTTTCTTTACATCTATCAAGATATCTCCTAGAGAAAGCAAGCCTGTGGACAACAATAGAATTGTTCTAGTGTCTGGCAAATCAGAATTTTAATGTTCAAATTCAAAGAGATTGAGCTTGGTAGGTTTCACAAAGACTTAAAGAGACTAGGCACTACTGTGTGAGATCTCATTACAAAAGTTTACAATAGGACTGGGAGAAGAGTTATAGGAAAGACAAAAGATTAGTTTTATTTGTCTATGAAACAATTTTTCTTCAGCTTAGTATTTTTGCATCTATAAGAAAATAGTAGTATTGTGATAACTCTCCACAAACATTATGATATTACTATACTAAACCTGTGGATGCACACATCAGGATGCTATTATAGATTAGGAGAGAAAGAACTCTGGAAGAATTCTGCAAGCATATTCAAATACTTATATGTGTTGAAAAACAAGCCTTTTTTATTTTAATCTGAGACATTACTTAATATTCAGTAAAATGGCATCACTCATTCATTGTTTCCATTTCTAGCAAGTGATATTAATATGTCCAGTTGATTCAATTAAATAAATTGAGGCAATTTATAGATATCCATTTTCCTAAAAAGAGAGTCAAAGGTGGAAATATTGATTACAGAAAAGCCTTTATTTAATTGTTTTTTATGTTTACTTTCTCCTGTCTTTTAGAATGAATCAACCTCTGATAACTTGAAAAAAGCTCTGTTATGTAAATTTTAACCACTTTAAATAATTGCTAAGCATTTTCTGTATGTCTCAGGAAGCCAGAAATATTAGTACCCATCAAGATGTAAAGAACCACACTGTTGATAAGACAGATGTTATACAAGAAACAATTACAGAACAATGAATGGCTGCAGTATGTATTGTGAAATCTATTCATTTTATAAAGCAGAGTGTGAGGGAAACATGAGGCAGACATTTGGGACCCTGGGTCACAAAGTCAACTTTTCAATAAAGATTTTCACTCTTGCATTTTATATGTACATCAAAAACTATACATAAATATTAATATATACTTTAAATAATTAAAACAATATTTTCTAAATATTTAAAATTATATTTAATATGAATTACATATGTAAATTTTATATTTTAAAAATGAATAAACATTCTTCACAAAATAATGACAGATACTGAGTTTGTTTTATATCAACAGCTATGAGCTAAGAGCATTTAGACAAGTTAAGATCATTCTAGAAAAAGGTTACAGATCCCCTGGAACTGGAGTTACAAATGGCTATGAGCCTCACTGTGAGTGCTGGGAATGAACCTGAGTCCACTGTAAAAGCAGCAATTATTCTTAACACTAAGCAAGGTCTCCAGGTCCTTCAAACATTCTTTGTATGGTAAGATTGCTGTGTTTTGTGTCCTAGATTTTTCTCATATTCGATAGTGTAAGTTTTAAAGTATGGTAATCAGAAATAAACACATTATTATGTAGAATAAAGAAGGGCATAAATAGGCTTGAGATTATATACCTTAACATATTTTTTGATGCAATCCAACTTGATACCTTAAGCTAACTTCTTTATATATTTCTTCTTTAATGTGATGACATTAATTTTCTTTCTTCCATACATCCATATTATATATTATATTCTCAAAAAGCAGTGTGTGAGGGAAACATGAGACGGACATTTGGGGACCTGGGTCACATAGTCAACATTTCAATAAAGATTTTCACTCACGTATTTTATATGTACATCAAAAATCATACATAAATCTTAATATATATTTTAAATAATTAAAGTTATGTATTTTAAATATTTAAAATCATATTTTATATGAAAAATATATATGGAGTGAAATCAAGCTTCTAATTCTAACAAAGAGACATATTAACATGTCGAGGGACACATGTGAAGGGACACCCATAGTACATCAGGCACTCCATTTCATGTTTAAAATATACAACCTAGAAGGTGGTCAATAAAAGCTCTTAAGGGCACTTAATAATAGCTAATAAAGTTTTGTATTTCTATCTGTAAATTTCAACACTCCAAAATCAAAAAATTCTAAACAATCAATCAACCTTGCAGAATTTCAACAGAGGTGTGATATATTTTCCCTAGTAATCTCAGTTAGAACCATAGATGTTGTTATAAGGCAGAGTGAGAAATTGCTCAATCTGGTGCAGCTATATTTGTGACATTTAGTGACGCCTTCTATAAGGATCAGGAAAACTAAGTGTAAATCTTGGCTTTACTATTTTCTTTCTTCATTATCTTATGTATATAAATTTAATATGTAAAATGGGATTAATGCTTAACTTAAGAAAATAACCCTAAGGCCTATGACTTTTCTGCTATTGGTTTTAGGGCAGAATTCCAGTGTCAGACACAAAATCTCCTCCTGTCAACCTTGCTTCTACTCAAGTGAAAAAAAAAATGAGTAGATACCCTAATCCAGTCATGCCACTATTATAGCAAATAGGTGGTTCTTGTCTGAAAGGTTGGTATTGCACCATGCAAAGGCCAAGGCTTGTAAAGAATTGCCTTTTTTTCTCCCTAGCAACCTGTGTATCATCTCAGGCACTATGAAAACTAATGATCAAGGAAGAAATTTTCTGGGTAGTTTGAGATAGATTTCTAACACCCTGTAGCCAGTGTATGTGGTAAACTCAACAATGGAGTTTTAGTATCTAGTTAAAGTAGACAGATAAAGTCAGTTGTAACAGCCTGTTTTTGTTTTTGTTGTTATTTTGTTTTGTTTTGTTTTTGGAGATCTCTGATGCTTCCCTAACCAATAAGTCATAGGGAGATATTGTAAGTTTTGTACTGCAATTTTCAGTTAATAATTTTTGTCTTCTGAGAGTAACAGTGTCATCTATTTTAGGATATTTCAATTCAAACACTTTTTTAAAAGTTATTTTCTGAAATTAGCTACTAACTAGTGGGTTTCATTACATCTTTTTCATATATTCTAAAGTTTGGTTAATCACCCATTACCACTTTCTCTTCCACATCTTCCCACTTTTATCTCAGCTTAATGCTTTAACCCTGAGTGTTCTCCATTGGTTAATTTCACATCAGTTATATTATCCCTCCATTTTTTAAATGTTGAGTTGTAAGACAGGAGAATTTCATATGGCTTTTCGATCCTATTCCTTTGATTTAGCCCTCCTCTTCACCCACTGATTTTCCTACACAACACTCCTCACTGCCTAAGACTTTATACCTCCAGTATTCTATCTCAACTACTTTCATTTAACCTATAATCTACTCTCCCCGGCTTCCTGAATGTGCCCTTGCCAAAGTCCTCTTTCTACTTTTATGCATCGTTAAATACACAAAACCAAAGATCTGAAATTTGGATCTGTGTGTCAGCGATAATGAAGGCATTACTTTTTCTTAGTCTGAATTATTTCATTTGGTATAATATTCCAGTATAAATTTACCTTCAAACTTCAAGATTTCATTTTCCTTACAACTGATTAACATTCTATTATGTGTATGTGCTCACATTTTTCTTTCCCATTCATCTGTTCATAGACAACAAAATGTATCCCATTTCCTGGCTATTGTGAATTGAGCAACAAAGAACATAAATGTGCAAGTATAACTACAGTAGGATATGAAACCTGCAGAATATGTCTAGTGGTGGTATAGCTGGATCATAAGGCAGTTCTATTTTTAGGTTTCTTTCTTTTCATTTTGAGAAGCCTCCAGACAAATTTAGAAAGTAACAGTACTAATTGTTTTCTAAATATTTATATTTATATCCAGAGACCTAGGCTACTCTCAGTCTTGGTTTAGAATAAAAAACTATTTTTGAAGTAGACATTAGTTGATGGAAAGATTCATTACTAGTTAAAGATGCTGAGAATAAGGGACCCAGTGCTTGACAATAATTTAGATATCTATATTATCCCACCATCTCACCAAAGCTCATCAAAACATTGAAGCCGGTGAGTCAGATAGAATGTAAAAGCTAGAATGTGGGGAGCATTAGAGCAAAATGCTGTCTTAGGGACATGAGTAGGCTATAAAAATCATGAACTTGCAGCAGCTGTGGTTATGTGCAAATGACTTACACAAGGTCAAGTCTACCAAAATCCTAGCAGACATGGGGTAGGTGATCTCCTCTTGCACCACTGTCCTGCCTTTCTGAGGAGTTATTGGCAATGGATAGTTGCTACTGGAAGGAGAATTATTCCTAACTGATGCTGTGGCCTCTAGCAAGTTTCCTTCCTATCTTCTAGTGGATAGCTATGACTCATAAATATTTGGACAGATTTAATTGAATGTAATGAGGTATCCTAAAAAAGACAATGTTGGTAAGGTAGATTTGGGTATATGGATGGAATTGAATCAGTGAAATACGATTATATTTCATTGTATTCTTGCAAGTATAATATATTCAAAAATAAACATTTTTATATAAAAGAATACTTATCATAATACAGTTTTGTGAGTTAAATTACCTAGCATACTGCTTGGTATACTACTGCTTGATATACTACAAGGATAAAAACAGTAGTTGAAAATGTATCAAAAATGATAAATATCGTTAAACATCAGGAAATATAGATAAAAAGCACCATAAGATATAAACTTACCAAAATGAAAATGGCAAATAAATACAAATGATAATGAAGATATTGACAAAGAGGGAGTCTTTTGCAATGTGGTTATAAATGTAAGATACTCTGTTTGGAGAAACAGCATAAAATTTCCTGAAAAAAATGAAAATAGGTCTATCACATGACTGACCTTCTGCATATATAGTCTGCTCCAGGGAAATGAAATTAACATGAATAAGAGATATTGCATACATTTATTGTAACACTCTTTATAATAGCTATGATACAGATGCAATCTCAGTTCCCATCTATGGGTGAATGGATAAAGAAGATCTAATACATATAAATAATACAATATTATTCAGAAATACAAAAGACTGAAATTGTCATTTGCAACAAAATCAATATAACTGGAGGTCATGTTATATTAAACAAACTACATGCAGAAATAGAAGTAATACTCCTATATTCTCTCAAATAAGGAAGTATGAGCAAGTTAACTGAAATGTACAACATTGGTTATTATAGTTTGGGAAAAGTACAATGAGGATAAAAGGAGCTTGGACAATGGCTGTGAAAACATACTTAAGTAGAAAGAATTATGGGGTCTGGGAAAATTTATTGCTGAGGACCTGAGTTTGAACACTCACTATGAACTAACCTGAAAGTCCTCAGGTGGTAACATTTACCTACAATCCTAGTGGTGCAGGAGTGGAGGCAGGAGGATTTTTGAAATTTTCTGGCCAGCTAGTTTTGCATAATCTGTGAGAGTCCTTGTCTCAAAACAGAAAAAGTGAATAGCAACTGGAGGATGACATCTAATACTGATTTCTTTCCTCCACATTCATACACACATAGGTGCACACATATAAACTTCTATACATGAATATGCCATAGATACAAGCACATCTAAGAAAAAAGTAATTCTTTCTGGTGTATTATGCATGTTTTGAAATCTAGAAATAAGACGAGAAAGACTCCAAGCACAAAGAATTTATGAAATCAAAATGGTACTATCCCTGACTTGATCAGTGATGATCATGTACATATTCTGAAGTTACATACTTGAAATTAATATGTATGGTCACTATAAGTTAATAAATGTTTTAACTTAAAAGAAAGAACTAAATGGTTGGAATACACTTACTTTTTTAATTTTCATTGTCTTTATGCACTCTGACTGCTATCAACTAGAAATAAGTATTACTCACAGTTTTGTTACCTATTTTCTGTATTCTAGCATGCATTTTGAAAAAATAACTTTTGTCTCACTTTCTTAATCCATACAATGGAGATGATGCTAGCATTTACCTCATCAAATTGTAGTGAGGAATAAATAAGATAATGCACATAATGCTTTTAGTAATGTTAAGTGGTATGGAAATGCTTCTTGTTCTTGCATCATTAGTGGATATGACCTTTACACAAAGGACAAGGTGTCTAATTAGGCATCTTTAGCTCCATGATTTACACATTTTATGTAAAGAATCCTTCATCATTCTTATGAGGCAAACATATGAGAATTATATCAAATATAAGAGTTTTCCAAACTTACATGAATATAGACAGACATGTTTGTTTTTCACTGTTCCCTTTGTGTAAAACTTCTGTGCAATAGTTTAGCGAAGAGCAGAACATTGAAGTGTGTTGAAGTGTAGCCAGGTTAATTAGATCCAGGGAAACAGAACAAAAATCTAAAGGAATGCAAACTGAAAAGCTCTATAACCTCATGACTTCATCAATGTGTCACTTACAAAAATATAAATAATTTCATAGCAACCTTGTCAAAATTTTTAAACGAATCATTTCCTTTTCTGCCTTTGTACATTTCCCAGAACACAAATCAAACATGTATAAAGCAGACTGAAAAAACTGTAAAACTTAATGAATAAGTTTATGCATTAACTATATCTCTTAGTTCGTTCTCTAACAAACCTTCATATGCAATTGGCTGAAGAACCTGTGCCATGGATGAAGAAGGTCAGGAGGTGGCCACACAGGCGGTGGAGGGAAATGGCACTCGAAAATAAAGTGTAAATGTAAAGTTTTTCCAATCAATGTATTTGAGCATATTTTTCCATTTGACAACCACCAAAGACCAACAAAAATTCTGAGTTCAGTTGAGTTAGATGAATGGCAAATTCTGTCACTTCTACACTTGAGGACAAGAATGAACTCCAGTCACATTAGTGTGACTGCAGCTTGAATAAAAATATGGTCATAGGTAAGATTATTTGCGAAGGAAAATCTTTTCATGAAAAGAAGAATGCAAAGTAGAGCAGAAAGGAAAAAATGGAGAAATCTATGTAGAAGAATATAATCAAAATTTAGCAGCCTCTTGTAGCTTTCATTATAAAAGAGATACGAGTGCATGAAGCAAGGGACTCATAATCCTGCTACAAGCCAATAATTCGTAGAGAACAGAAAGTATAAATGGAAAACTTCAGCCTAGAGAATTGTGTTATAGGAATGCCTATTAGTTAGCACTGCTTACTGTTTACATAATAGAGAGCCATTTCACATTATCCCAGTGTGCTTAAGAAGTCTTTCCACAGCCCACCTGCTAAATGCAAAATTGACCATAGTAGCTTCTTTCCCATATCTTTCCATTTCAGACACTCAAACAGGGAATGTTGAGAAATAAAAACCACTCCAGAAGAAATAGTTCATTCTTTTAGATTAAAACCATAAAATAAAATAGAAAGCAGTTGCAGAAAGAACATACAATGTGTTAACCATTACAAATCTTTAAATACAATTGAAACTTATTTGACACTCTTGAATAAGTGAAAAGATTACTTTGAACACATTTTCCTAGGAGAAGATTGTTCAAAATTGCAAAAGCTTTCCATCTAAATGATATTATTTTTCTAAATTTATACCAATAATAATAAAAGGCATGTGAATATTATAATAGTAGGCACATACACTATGGCAGTAATTGGACTATATACTGTGTCTGGTTGTCTGTCTTTATCATCATAATATTCCTATGAGGTTTCATTATTTCCCCTTCAGTTAGTATTTTTTGTGTAGTTATAAAAATACATATAATTATTAACCGCTAAAAAGAGAAAGTTTATCTTGAATTACCATTTTAGAGGTAAAGGCAAAGAATAGATAGAGCCACTGCTTTGGGTCTTTGATTACGGTAGTAGTGCTACAGTACAGCAGGAGAGAACACATGCTTGAACAAACTGCTCATGTCCTAAGCCAATTGAAGAAAAGGGAAAAAGAGACTACAATCACTTTGGAGTACACAGCTGCAGTGATCCAGTGATTCTTCATGAGCCAGCAAATTCTCAAATATTCTATCAATACTTTATTAACACTATTCTAGGGACCAAACTTCTAACAAATACTTATTCAGAGCACATTCAACACCCCAACTGTGACACTTCATTTTATAAAGGAGGGCACTAAACTAAAGATAAATTGTTTAAGGTCTTCTAAATAACAGTGTAAAGAAATGGGAGATCTTGTGCTCTCTCTACCAGATATTTCTGATATAAGGTGCTAAAAATTTTGCACTACTAATTTACTGCTATGGAAGCATAAGTATAAAAATTGTAACACTGTCTCTATGTGCTTACATTAAGGAGGGATCAAGAATCTTGAAAAAATGAATTTGCATCTTGAATGATTGAATGTGTTCCCACAGAAGAACTCTTATGATGTCCTATTCATGTCTTATATATAATCCCTCAATATTTTTCTTTATGATCTCAGAGAGAACAGAAATTATACTTATGATTTTTTTTATCCTCTCTTGAACTAATGGTATAATATTGCACATGCAAATGGATATTTAATAAGAACTTAACTTGGTAGACTAAAAACAAGAGCACTGGAACTACTGTATCCACTGACTTTTATTGAATAAACCAGTCCAGGATTTATGATCTTGTCTGCTGGCATTTTGGCCTGGGCTCAGCTGAAGAACAGTCTGATTTATTTTGGGTTCAATCATGTCTATGAAATCAACTGTCAGTCAACTATCCACTTATATTTGAAAGGTTGTTTTCCTGTCATATTGAGAAATAGGGACAGCAGGGTGTCTCAGTTTGCTTTATACTGCCTTAAAAGGTTGCCCCATTCTGGATATTTTACAGTGAGCCAAAATTTCTTTGACTTATGGTTTTGAAGTCTTAAAGATAGCTAGCTCAACTCTGTCAATAATGGAATTGATCTGTTCATGAATGTAGAGTCTCATGTACTAATAACTTGGCATTCACCCTCATTTGACAACACTTTGCATTATAAATTAATCTTATAGCAAATGGATTTGAAGGACATGTTCAAACTTTGCAGATGTATAACATGGCTGCATGTTTCTCATTTATCCAGGATAGACAGGTCTGATAGGCTTAAAATACTGGCAATTGAAGAATTCAAATATGGCCATAGCCTTAGATAAAAATCATCCTATGTTGTTTCTTTAATATTAACTAAGAAGGGAAAAAATACACTATATACCAAAGATGCCTTATTTCTGCTTTCACTGAGAAAGGTCAAAGGTTTTTCAATCTACCAAATATGGCTCAAAATTATTGCACATACATTTTGTACAAAATACCTTTTTAATGATAATCCATATATTAACTCTTTGTGGAAGGGTCAAATAACTTGGACAAAGTTACACAAGTTAACAATTCTAATGTCTCCATTGTGTAATTGATTATAAGTCTCTACAATGAGAATAGTAAAGCGCACGTCTAATAATTAAAAAGGAAATGGATCCTAAATGCAGGTTGTATAATCAAATAAGCTAATGAGCCTCATAGAAAAAAATGTTAAGTAGGAGGATGTTAGACATACTGAGTAAGACTGTTAGACAGACTCAGAAAGATTCACATGTCACATATTCACTTTTTTGTGATTTTAGTTTTTAAAATTTATTTATTTATTGCTTCAGGTTACATCCTCGTCATAGTGTTCTCTTTCTACCCTTCCCAGTCCTGCCCTTCCATCCTCTACCCCCAAACATTTCCATCCCACTCCTCTGGAGTGGAGTGTCCCTACATAACAGGCCCCCACCCCAGTTCAGCAGTAACATGAGGGCCAAGAGCCTCCTCATACACTGGAGGCCTACAAGGCAGTACCACCAGAGAAAAGTGTCTCAATGACAGGGAGAGAAAACACACAAACAAACAAAATCTATGTCCATGTTCCCTTTGGTGTGTTGGTTGTAGTATGGATATCCTAACCTGTACTATATAGCAAAATCCGACCATAAGTGAACAGACCCCATGTGCATCCTTGTGAGTCTTGGTTAGCTCACTCAGGACAGGCTTTTCTAGTTCCATTCATCTGGCTGCAAATTGCATAAATTCCTTGTTTCTGAGAGCTGTGTAGTATTCCATTGTGCAGATGTACCATAGTTTTTTTTAATCCATTCTTCAGTTGAGGGACATCTGGGTTGTTTCCAGCTATTACAAATAAGGCTGATATGAACATAGATGAGGCAACTTCCTTATGATTCAGTGAGGAGTCATTTGGATGTACACCCAGAAGTGGTATGGCTGGGACCTGAGGCAAAGCTATTCCAAGATTTCTAAGATATCACCATACTGACCTCCATAGTGGTTGCACAAGCCTGCACTCCCACCAGCAATGGAGGAGGGTTACCCTTTCTCCACATCCTCACCAGCATGTGCTGTCATTTGAGCTTTTGATCTTAACCATTCTAGCAGGTCTGAGATGGAATCTTAGCGTCCTCTTGAGTTGCACTTTTCTGATAATTAAGGATTCTGAGCATTTCTTCAAGTATCTGTAAGCCATTAGGGATTCCTCCTTTGTGAATTCTCTGTTTAGCTCTTTTCCCCATTTTTAATTGGATTATTTGGTTTCTTGGCATTTAATTTCTTGAGTTCTTTGTAAATTTTGGATATTAGCCCTCTGTCAGATGTTGGGTTGGTGAAGATTTTTTTCCCAATCTGTAGGCTGCTGTTTTGTTCGAATGACAGTGTCTTTTGCCTTACAGAAACGTTTTAGTTTCATGAGGTCCCATTTATTGATTGTTGGTTTTAGGTCCTGAGCTGTTGGTGTTCTGTTCAGGAAGTTGTCACCTGTGCCAATGATTTCAAGGGCTTTTCCCACTTTCTCTTCTAGTAGATTTAGTGTGACTGGGCTTATGTTAAGGTCTTTCATTCACTTGGACTTAAGTTTTGTACAAGGTGTAAGTATGGGTCAAATTTCATTCTTTTTTATGTTGACATCCAGTTGGACCAGCACCATTTGTTGAAGATGCTGTCCTTTTTCCATTGTGTGGTTTGGGCTTCTTTGTCAAAAATTAGGTGACCAGAAGTGTGTGGGTTCATTTCTGTGTCTTCAATTCGATTCCATTGATCCACTGGTCTGTTTGTATACCAGGACCATGCTATTTTTATTACTATTGCTCTGTAGTACAGCTTGAAATCTGGGATGGTGATACCTCCAGATTTTTTTTTTGTACAGGATTGATTTACCTATTCTGGGTTTTTTGTTGTTCCATATGAAATTGAGAATAGCTTATAATTAGATTTTAGCCATGTTGTACAGGATAACTATCCTAAAACCAACACATCAAAAGAACAGGAACATAGATCTTGTTACCTGTT
>CAJQZJ010030446.1:0-14403 GCA_907164525.1 Lophiomys imhausi | reverse complement strand
AAAACCAACACATCAAAAGAACAGGAACATAGATCTTGTTACCTGTTTGTGGGACACTTTGCCCTAATGGAGTTGCAATATAGGCCCCCAATACAAGAGGAAACTCTTAGCCCTCATTTGACTGTTGAACTGAGGGGGGCTGATATGTAGGGGCAACCTACTCTGGAGGAGTGGATAGGTGTGAGAGGGTGGTAGGGTGAGACCGGGAGGAGTGGGGAAATGGGACTGTGATGGATATCTAACTTGAAGTAATAAATGAACATTTAAAAATAGATTTCAATTAATCCTATTTTCCTTTCTATGTCCTTAAAGCTCCTTTTGAAATTGAAAGGTACAGCTTGTGTGACTGAATGTTAGAAATATATAATTTGCATTTTAAATTCCATAGGGACTTGCAGCAGAGTATGTTGCATCTCAGAGTAGACACTGGACTGAAGTTACTGAGCAATACTGGAAGTTGAACTGAGAGAAGAATTAGTATGTTTGTAGTTGGACCCAGGATAGTTATATTATGTTGGGCAGATATTGTTATTGATTTTTTTGGGAAACTACCACATGAGAAAATGTATTTAGGTGTCATTTACAAGGTGAAGATTTGTATTGGTTAGTCCTGATGATCACGTTAATTGAACCAAGAAATGCCTAGGGAATTGGTAAAACATACCTGTGAGTGTAACTGTGAGTGTGTTTGCAGAGATTAATTAAGTAGATTTAGTGGAAGAAAGAATAAACAGGCATGAACAGGTATACTATTATTCTGTTTCTTAGCCATTGTGGAGTAAGCATCCTGCTTTTACCACAACAGTGTTTTCCTCATCACTTCATGAGAACAATGGATCTGAATCCATTCCAACTGTAGTTAGGAACCTAGGAAATTGTGAGGTGAAATTAATCTTTCTATTCTATGATTATTTTTAACGTATTGTAAATACAATGTCTTGCTAATAAATAAAAAAAAAACAGTTTCTTTTTTTCCTGCCGATGGTATCTTTAAATTAAGATTAAGGGTAAGAAACTGTATCTTGACCAACTCACTCAACAAAGCATTTTAAATATGGCTCTTTTGTTACCATAGTATAGAATATAAATGAACTCTGCTTATGGGTTTAGTTGCTTCATAACTAGAAGATTTGAGAGAGATTAAGTTAGTCTAAATTATGGCTACCCACTTATTAGTTTTTGATAAAAAGTACTACTGATTTTCAGTATCCTCATGTAAGAAATGGGAAAAATAATACTATATCATATAAATCTGTAAAGATAATTTAATGTATAGGTAATTCTTAGCACATAATTTAGCATATAGTATACTATAAATATATATGTATATTCTGTGCTTTACATATATAAGATGAAGAATTATCTACCTATTAACATATAATAATTCAAAAGAGGGTTTACCAAGGGAAAAATATTCCAGATGAGAACTGTGAAAAAATTGTATAGGTTTTGTCATATCAGTGTAAACTCATCACTATATTATTAGAACTTCCTTGTTTGTGTATAGACTGTGAAAAAAATGTACAGAACATGAAAGATTTATTCAAATGGTTTTATGTTCTACCATGTGCCCAGTAAAATGACCTGGGACTGAAACTCTGACATTTAGAATGTGCTGGTTTGTTGAATAAATGTATATGTCATTATTTTGAAAGCACAGTTCTCTCTTTGGAGAGTCCACTAAGCTCATAACTATTTGAGCTAGAAGGTGGATATACTAAGAAATTCTCAGTTATCAAATTCAACTTTTTCCCCACTGTGTAAATGAATTTCTATCAAAATTTAAAAGTGAAGCAAATACTTTAAGTAAATAATTAAGAGAATGTTGAAAGGCTTGTAGATCTAAAATAAAGCTATGAAAAGTATCATGCTATGTTTTACAGAAATTACTATTCAATGTGTTAGTCTATTATTCTTGTTTCCATAAAACTTTTATCTTTATGTACTACAAATAAAAAGTCAACTATCATACCCTTTTACTGAGATAGTCATCACTCAATAGTATAACAGTAAACATCGGAATTGGCTATAATATAGTAAGATACCACAAAATTGCAAGTGAATAAAAAGATATGGGAGGTACAGACCATTAATTATTAAAGAATAATAAATAAAAAGACATTCTAGCCAAATAATGCAACATATAATGTCTTGGTTTGCCAGTAAACCAAAAGAAAAAAATAACTGTGGGTATTAAAAATAAATTGCACACTAGATATTATTGATTAATATGTTATTTAAAGTCTATTCTAATGATACTGAGGTTAAATAAGGTGTTTTTGTTCTTTGAGAAATACATTACATGCTGAAATATTTAGGGATAAAATATAATATACAGAGGATCGTTTAAAAAATAATGCAAACTCTCCCTCTGTCAGTGGAGTGCCAATGCCTGGGCAGACACAAACCTTGTCCTCAAAAGGAAAGAACAACAATGACATCATCCAGGATAAAGGGACCATCATTCCTTTCTGGAAGCATACAGTACACAGGGTAGAGAGCGGTCCTACAGTTGGGGGATGGCATCAATGTGAATTCTACCTCGAGAACCCAGAAGACTATGAGCAGGCATGACATCATTGCATGGGTTAATGACATTGTGTCTCTTAACTACATGAAAGTCTAGTAGGTCTGTTCAAGAGAGGCCTATTGCCAGCTCATGGACATGCTCTTCCCGGGCTGTATTAGTTTGAAGAAAGTAAAATTCCAAGCAAAGCTGGAGCTTGACTGTATTCACAACTTTAAACTTCTGCAGGCATCATTTAAACAGATGAATATTGATAAGGTAATTACAGTGAAGAAGCTGGTGAAAGGGCGTTTCCAAGAAAACCTGGACTTAATTCAGTGGTTTAAGAAATTCTATGTTGCCAGCAATGATGGGGAAAAGAGTATGAACCCGTTGAGACAAAGCAAGGGCAAGATGCAATTCCTTCCCCTTACCCTGGCGAACAGATCTTCAAACTGCCCAAGAAGTCTCACTATGCCAACTCCCCCACAGCAGGCATAGCTAAATCAAGTCCAGCCTCTAAGCTAGGATCCATACCTTCTCGACCCTTGTCTGACAGAAGGGCTTCATCCAGTGGCTCATCGTCCAGATTTGACAAAGATTTAGAGACGCAGGTCATACATCTCAAAGAACAGGTACATTCATGGAAACTTGTCCTGGAAAGTGTGGAGAAGGAGAGGGATTTCTACATCAGGAAGTTGAGAGAGATTGAGCTACTGTGCAAAGTACATGGGCAGAAAAACAATGACCTCGTGCAGAGTCTGATGGAAGTGCTCTACGCTTTCACTAGCAGTGGGTCCAAACAGAAGAGCCTGAAGCAGAAGAGCAAGCCCATGCCCAGCAGCCCCAGCAGCAAGACGAGTACTAAACAGTATCAGCAGCTCTTGACACTTCCATTGTGTGTGGGGACTTTTGTTCTGGAGAAATGGAACTTGTGTTGCCTGGAGCTCAGTAGAATCCAGCTGTTTCCAACCAGTTACCATTGACAGTGATATTGCATCCACCAGCCATTGTACTTGGTCCCCATTTCCTTTGCCAAGATGCTTTAGCAGGTGACCATTTGGTTGCCTACCTGCCAGATCATAGGGCCACATGCCTTCAACTTCACCACCTGGCTGCTTGAGATTGGTTCTACCCTTCCCTCATTTCTTTCCAGAACAACTCTTTTCGATTCCAACACACCACCATCACCACCACCACTACCACCACCACCACCACCACCACCACCACCACCACCACCACTTTTTATCCTGGTGTGAAACAACGGTAATTTGATATATGGTATTTATATTGGCATTTTTCAACCCAGTGCCACTAGATGTCACATGCATTTGTGGTGCTTTGATGATTGTGAGTCTAACCTATCAAAATTTGATCAGATAATTAATTGGAACAAAGAGAAACAGATACTTGATATGAAAGCTATATGACAGCAGCTTGTGTCATGGGGAAAACAGTTTCTCCCTGTACTCACAACACTGAAGGGAAAAAATGGATTCAAAACTAGGACTTCAGGGCCCAGCAGTGTTGATAGAGCAGCTTATTAGACAGTCACACAACTGTTAGTTTTCTGACATTCGCTGGTGGACACCATCTCAGTTGCCCTCAGCTCCATGTGCCCTTGCCCTCTCTTCCACTTCCCAGGTTCTAATGTTCTTTTCATTCTCAGGGTTCTCTTTTGTGGGGGTCCACTCCCCCACAAGATGTTGTCATTGGCAATCGGCAGTTGCAAACGTGAGGAGGGGGTGGTTCCAGAAGGCATGAGGCTTCCTGCCTCATCCCTCTTCCTCCTTGTAAGGGCTTCAATCCAAGTCCTGCAGTTCACATTAGGGGATCCCCACCAAAGGGTAACTTGAGGGTGTATACCAAAAATGCCAGCCTTTTGCATCATGACTGTTATGGCTGCAAGGTTGGAAGTGAACACTTGATTGACAAAATGATCTCAAGGGAGAAGTGTTGATCTACACAAAAACACCAGTGACTCCCATTACCTTCTGGAGTAAGGACTCTAACCCCTCTGCAATGCAGGGTCTTTCTTGTCATTGACATTTGCTAAACCATGGTCTCAAAAAATTAGTTAAGTTACATTGCAGTATTTATATTATTGTTAATTGGTTTGGCAGTTGTTAATCTTTAAGCAGCCATTATAAATGAGCACACAGAGACCGCATGGATTTCTAACAAGCCTTAGCCTGAGTTGAGCAATCCTAGTCCATCTAAGTTAGCTCATTATTCTGTTACCCAAATATGACCCCATATATACATACGTCCCCTTGGACTGCCATTCTCCACACTATGCTGATGTTCCTGGCCATGTAGAATGAAGTTGTTTTTTCTAACCCATGGTGCACATCCTTTTTCCTGCTGTTCCTGGCTGGAATGCCTTCTTCTTCCTGCTGCTGACTGGAATGAATGCCTTAATCTTCTGTCTAAAGCACAGGCTTCCTGTTCTAATCTCAGAAAGTCCCACCTTTTTCTGTCTTTGCCCAATCTCAGGCCTCGGCATTTTAATTAACCAATTGGAGTCAATGTAAGTAACAGACAGAAAGCAGGACCAATTAATTAACATTTAGAATGCTTAACACTACCCCAACACCATGGCAATTCATAAATGGGGAACAATGAATTGAAAGCATTCCTTGTTTTTAACTAATATTTGCATATTTTTCTAGTCTCTTTCCTGATTGCTGCCTGTCTTCCCCTTTTGACAAATGGTATCTTTTCCTAGGTCTATCCTTTTGTTTGATTTCAATTTTAAGTTTACTGTCACTGGTCATTTGGCCAGAAAGTCCAGAAAAATAAGAGCAAATGTGTTTTCCATTTAAAAAAAAATATCTCAAAATAAATTTCTGAGTTGTGCATCAAAAAAATAGTGCAAACCAAAAAACAAAAATAGCAAAAGTAAAATGTGAGTCTAAGTATAATTGTATAAGTAAATATGAATGTTTTATTTTAATTAGTTAATGTATTTATTTACTTTACATCCCAACCACAGTCCCCCACATTCCTCTCTTCCAAGTCTCTTCCTCCTACCTCGATCCACTCTTCTTTTCCTCTCTTCAGAAAAAGGGAAGTGTCCAATGGATATCAACCAGCCTTAGCATACCAAGTTGCATTAGAACTAGGCACATCCTCTCCTGTTGAGACTAGACGTGGCAGTCCAGTAAGGGGAAAGGGCCCCAAAGGCAGGCAACAGAGTCAGAGACATCCCTTAATCACAACATTAAGTGTCCCACATGAAGACCAAGCTTCATCATTGTTACATATGTTCAGAGGATCTAGGACAGTCCCATACATGCTCACTGGGTAGCAAGAGTTCAGTCTGTGTGAGTCCCTATGAACCCAGGTTAGTTGATTCCATAGATTTCTTTGTGGTGTCCTTGACCCCTCTGGATCCTACAATCCTTCCTCCCTGATTCCCCAAGCTCCACTGAATGTTTGGCTGTGGGTTTCTGCATCAGTTTCCATCAGTTGCTGGGTGAAGCCTCTTTGTTGATAGTTATGCTAAACTCCTGATTGCAAGTATAGCAGAATATTGTTAACAGTGTCAGACCCTCAGATGGCATGAGTCTTAAGATGGACCAGTTATTATTTGGGCATTCCCTCAATCTCTGCTCCATCTTTTATCCTTGTACATCTTGTCGGAAGAACAAATTACAGGTAGAAGTTTTTGTGGCTGGGTTCCTGTCACAATCACTCCATTGGAAGTCTTGTCTGGTCATAGGAGATGGCCCCTTCAGGCTCCATAGCCCCAGTTGCTAGGAGTCTTAACCATGTTCACCTTTATAGCTTCCTGGAAGTTTCTCTTGTCCTAGGTTTGTAGCTCATCTCAGAGATGCTCCCGAACTCCAATTGTCTCTCTCAGTACACTTTCCATCCATCCTCCCCCAATATGATTCCTCTTGCTCCCAACTCCATCCCCACCTAGTCCCCTCTCCCAGTCTACCCTCAATGTCTATTCTGTTTGTACTTCTCAGTGATATTCATACATCCTCCACCCCCATGCCCCACAAGGAGCCTTCTTGTTACTTAGCTGCTTTGGGTCTGTGGGTTGTAGCATGATTATCCTTTACTTTATGACCAAAATCCAGTTATCATAGAGAACAAACCATGTTTTTCTTTCTGAGTCTGGGTTACCTAGGATGAGTTTTTTCTAGTTCCATCCATTTGCCTGAAAATTTAATGATGCCAACGTTTTTAATAGCTGAGTAATATTCCATTGTGTAAATGTACCATATTTTCTTTATCCATTCTTATTTTCTGGGGCATTTAAGTTGTTTCTAGCTTTTGATTATTGTGAATAAAGCCACAATAAGCATGGTTGATGAAGTAGTGTTGTGGTAGGATGAAGCATTCTTTGGATATATGCCCAGGACTGCTATTTCTGGGTCTTGAGTTATATATATTTCCAATTTTTTGAGAAACCACCAAATTGATTTTCAAAATGGTTGCACAAGTTTCTACTCCTGCCAGAAAAGAACCAGTGTTCCCTTGTTCCACATCCTTGAGAACTTATGCTGTCACTTGTGTTTTTGATCTGTGCTATTCTGACAGGTGTAAGATGGAATCTCAGAGACATTTTGGGTTGCATTTCCCTGATTACTAAAGATGTTGAACATTTCTGTAAATACTTCTTAGCCATTAAATATTCCTCTGTTAAGAGTTCTCTGTTTATATATGTACCCCACTTTTAAAATTGGGTTATTTGGTTTGTTGATGTTTAGTTTCTTCAGTTATATATATATATATATATATATATCAGCCTTTTGTTAGATGTGAGGTTGGTGAAGATCTTTTCTCATTCTGTAGGGTGTCATTTTTTCATTTTGAAGGTCTCCTTTGCCTATCAGAGCTTTTGAGTTTAATGAGGTCCCATTTATTAATTGTTTTTCTTAGTGCCTGAGCAATTGGTGTTCTATTAAGGAAATGATCTCTTGTGCCAATCCATTCAAGGCTATCCCTACTTTCTCTTCTCTCAGGTTGATTCTATCCGCTTTTATGTTGAGGTCTTTGATCAATTTGGAGTTGAGTTTTGTTCAGAGTTATGCATATGGATCTTTTCATTCTTCTACATGCAGATATCCAGTTAGATCACCAACATTTTATAAAGCTGGTTTCATTTTTCCATTGTATAGTTTTGTCATTATGTCAAAAATCAAGTGTCCATAGGTGTGTGGATTTACTTGTGGGCCTTCCACTAGATTCCAATGATCAATATGTCTGTTTTTTATGCCAATAACATGCAGTTTTTATTATCATTGCTGTGTAGTACAGCTTGAAATCAGGGATGGTGATAGTTCCAGAACTTCCTTCATTGTAGAGTGTTGTTTTTAGCTATCCTCAGTTTTTTGTTCTTCAATATAAAATTGAGTATTTTTCTTTCAATGTCTGTTAAGGATTGTGTTGGAATTTTCATGGGAATTGCACTAAGTCTGTAGTATGTTTTGGGTTAGATAGCCATTTTCACGACATTATTCCTACTGAACCATGAGCACGGGAAATCTTTCCACCTTCTGATATTTTCTACAATTTCTTTCTTAAATGGCTGAGAGTTCTTGTCATGTAAGTCTTTTAATTGCTTGGTTTGAGATATTTTATTTTATTTCTGGCTATTGAAAAAAGTGTTGGTTTCTTAATTTTGTTTTATCCTGTTTATCATTTGTATATAGGAGGGCTACAGATATTTTGAGGTAATTTTGTATCAAATCACTTTGCTGAAGGTGTTTGTCTGCTGTAGAAATACTCAGAATTTTGGACATCACTTATATATACTATCAGATCATCTGTCAATATCAATACTTTGATTTCTTTCTTTCCAATTTGTATCTCTTTAATCTCCTTTAGTTGTCTTATTTCTCAACCTAAAACTTAAACTACAATATTGAATAGATTTGCAGAGAGTGGACAGCCTTGTCTTGTCCCAGACTTTAATGAAATTGCTTTAAATTTCTCATCATTTAATTTAATGATGGTTATTGGTTTGCTGTATATTGACTTTAATATGTTTATGTATGTGCCTTGTACCCTTGATCCCTCTAAGAATTTTATCATGAAGGGGTGTTAGAAAAAAAATTTTTTCATTCCCTTAGATGCTGAAAAAATCTTTGACAAAATCTATCATTTTATTTATATGGTGGATTTCATTGACAGATTTTCATATACTGAGCCATCTCTGTGTCTCTGGGATGAAGCATACTTGATGATAGTGGATCATCTTTTTATGTGTTCTTGGATTTGGGTTGTGACTATTTTGCTATTTTCACATCTATGTTCATAAGGGAAATTTGTCTGTAATTTTATTTTGTGTAATGAGCTTTTCTAGTTCCATCCATTTGTCAGCAAAATGCATGATTTCCTTGTTTCTGATAGCTGAGTAGTATTCCACTTGTAAATGTACCACAGTGTTTTCATTCATTCCTTTGTTGAGGGACATGTGGGCTGTTTCCAGTTTCTAGCTATTACAAATAATGCTCCTATAAACATATTTGAGAGGATGTCCTTGTGGTTTGGAGAGGAATTGTTTGGATGTATGCCCAGAAGTGGTATGACTGATTCTTGAGGTAGACCTATTCCAAGTTTTCTAAGATATTGCCAGACTGATTTCTATAGTGGTTGTACAAGTTTTCACTCCCACCAGCAATGGAGGATACAAAATTAATCCAAAAAGTCAGTAGTCCTACTTTATTCAAAGTATAAATGGGCCAAGAAAGAAATCAGGGAAACACCACCCATCACAATAGCCACAAACAATATAAAATACCTGGGGGTAACTCTAACCAAGAAGTGAAAGACCCATACAACAAGAACTTCAAGTCCTAGAAGAAAGAAATTGAAGACGACATCAGAAAATGGAACGATCCCCCATGCTCAGGATAGGTAGGATCAAGATAAAAAAAAAAAAAAAAAAAAGGCCAGCCTACCCAAAGCAATATACAGATTCAATGCATTTCCTAACAAAATTCCAGCACAATTCTTTACAGATCTTGAAAGAATCATTCTCAAATTCATATGGAATAACAAAAAAACCAGAAGATCTAAATCAATCCTGTACAATGCAAAAACCATCTGGAGGTATCACCCTCCCTGATTTCAAGCTATACTACAGAGCAATAGTAATAAAAAAGCATGGTACTGCTATATTAACAGACCAGTGGATCAATGGAATCAAATTGAAGACAGAGAAATAATCCCACACACCTATGGTCACTTAATTTTTGACAAAGAAGCCAAAACTGTACAATGGAAAAAGGGCAGCATCTTCAACAAATTGTGCTGGTCTAAATGGATGTGAACATGTGAGAGAATGCAGATAGATGAATATTTAACACTTTGCACAAAACTGAAGTCCAAATAGATCAAAAATCTGAACATGAAGCCCGACATACTAAATCTGATAGAAGAGAAAGTGTGGAAAAGCCTTGAACACATTGGAATAGGCATGAACTTCCTGAACAGAACACCAATAGCTCAGACTCTAAAATCAACAATCAATAAATGGGACCTCATGAAACTGAAAAGCTTCTGTAAGGAAAACGGTACTGTCATCAGAAAAAAATGGCAACCTACAGATTGGGAAAAGATCTTTAGCCACCCCACATTTAACATAGGGCTAATTCCAAAACTTATAAAGACCTCAAGAAATTAAAGACCAACTACCCTAATAATGCAATCAAAAATGGAGTACAGAGCTAAACTGAGAATTCGCAAAAGAGGAATCTGTTATGGCCAAGAGACACTTGAAGAAATGTTCAGCAATCTTAATTATCAGAGAAATGCAACTCTAGAAGACTCTGCGATTCCATCTCACACTTTTCACAATGGCTAAGATCAAAAACTCAAATGACAACACATCCTGGTGATGTTGTGGAGAAAGGCTGAGAGACTTTTAATGACTTCTATTTCCTTTGGGGTTATACATCTTTTTAAACTGTTTATCTGATCTTGATTTAATTTTGGTAAGTGGAATCCATTGAGAAAATTATCCATTTCTTTTAGACTTTCTAATTTTGTGGAATATAAATTTTTGAAGTGAGACATAATGATTCTTTGCATTTCCTTGGTGTCTGTTGTAGTGTAGTAGATTCAATTGTCATTTTCACTTCTATTAATTTGGATATTCTCTCTCTGCCTTGTAGTTAGTTTGGCTAAGGGCTTTTCTATTGCATTGATTTTCATAAAGAAGCAATCTTTGATTCTTTGTACTAATCTTTTGTTTCTATTTTATTGATTTTAGCCCTGAGTTTGGTTGGTGTGTTTGCTTCTTTTTGTTTTAGAACTTTCAAGGATGCTGTTAATTCATTAGTATGAGATATCACTAATTTCTCTATGAATTCATTTGGTGCTTGAGCTTTCCTCTTAGCACTGCTTTCATTGTGTCCCATAAGTTTTGGCATGGTGTGTATTGATTTTCATTTAACTCTAGAATTTCTTTATTTCTTCCATGATCCAGTGGTCATTCAGGAGATAGTTTCACATTCAGGAGATAGATTTACAATGTCAGTTTCATTATTTCTCTTTTAGTTTCTGTCTTGATGACCTGCCATTGTTGAGAGTGGCATGTTGCTGTCACCACTATTAATGTGTGAGGTTCAATGTATGATTTAAGATTTAGTAATATTTATTTTCCAAATGCTTGTGCTTTTGCATTTGGACCACAGTTGTTCAGAATTGAGAAGTCATCTTGGTGTATTTTTCCTTTGATGAGTATGAAGCATCATTCTCAATCTCTTTTGACTAATTTTGGTTGAATTCTATATTGTCAGATATTAAAAGGCTACACCAGCTTGCTTCTTGGGTATGTTTTCTTGGAAAACCTTTTTCCAACCCTTTACTCTGAGGTAATGTCTATATTTATTGTTGAGGTGTGTGTAGAGGAACTTTAATCCAACAAACCTTTATTTCCTCTAGGTTTAATACACCTTTAATCCCAACAAATGTAGGTAAGGTTAATATGGTGAAGGAAGTAAACATGTTGAAAATGATGTCTAATAGAGGGACAGAAGAAGTGACAAACTAAAGAAAGATTTGACAGAATAGGATACTCCCAACTATCAAGAAAACAGACAGGAAAGAGAAATGATTTAAGAGAACAGCGAAGAGTAAGTCAGTGGTCAGTTGGGAGTCACTCAGTTGGAATTGAGTTCATGGCAGGTCAGTTAGTGACAGTTCAGTTGGTGGAGACTGGGGCAGTATTATTGGGAGAGTTTTACAGAGACAGGTTGAAGAGAGAACAAGCTACACACAGCTGAAGACAAAACAAGCCAGAGAATGAGAAGGAGCCAGAAGATTAGAATAGATTGTTAGACTTAGTTTGAGGACAAAGAAAGCAATTCAGTCAGAAGCTGAGAGAAGCCAGTTTGAATCAGTTTTCTTGTAGCGGGGTTTGAGCCAGAACAGTTGACTTAAACCAGCCAGCCAGAATTCAGAATTACAAAGGGTCATCTTATTCAGTGGTAAGTTTTTTAGATGATAATTGCATCCAGCTAATAAAAACTACGTTTACAGTTGTGTATCTTGTATATAGTAGAACGATGGATTTGGTTTTTCACACCCATTCTGTTAGTCTGTATCTTTTTATTGGGGAATGGAGTCCATTGTTGTTGGTTAAATCTTGTTATGTTGATGTTGGTGATGGTGTGTGTGTGTGTGTGTGTGTGTTTCCTATCCTTTCTTTTGGTTTTGTTGGTGTGAAATATTGTATTTCTTGTTTTCTTGGGTGTAGTAAGCTTTCCTTCTAGTACCTTATGTAGGGCTGGATTTGTGAATAGATATAGTTTGGGGTTTTTTTGTTATGGAATATCTTGTTTTCTTCATCTATGGTGATTGAAAGTTTTGCTGGGCATAGTAGTCTGGGCTTACATCTGTGGTCTCTTAAGATTTTGAAAGACATCTGCCCAGGCCCTTCTGCCTTGTAGCGTCTATTTGATAAGTCAGATGTAATTCTAATGGGTCTTCCTTCATTTATAGGTTACATGGCCTTTTCTTCCTAGCAGCTTTTAATATTCTTCTGTAAGTTTAGTGTTTTGATTATTATGTGGTGGTGAAACTTCTTTCTGGTCCATTTTTGTGCTTTGTCAGCTTTTTTATCTTTTTAGGCATATCCTTCTTTAGGACAGGAAAATTTTCTTCTTTAATTTTTCAGAAATTATTTTTTGTGCCTTTAAGCTGGGAAATTTCTCCTTCTATACTTAAATATTTTTTTTGGTTTGTTCTTTCCATACTGTCCCAGATTTGCAGGATATTTTGTGTCAGAAACTCTTTATATTTAACATTTCTTTGGCCAATGTATCAATTTCTTTTATAGAACTTCTATGTCTGAGATTCTTTCTTCCATATTTGTATTCTGTTGGTCATGCTTGCATCTGTAGTTCCTGTTTGCTCACCTAGATTTTCCTTATCCAGGATTCTCTCAGTTTTATTTTTTAAATTTTTTTTCAGGTATTGAATAGTTTTATTCATTTCCTTCACCTGTTTGATTATAATTTCCTGATTTCTTTACAAGATTCATTCATTTCCTCTTTAAAGGCCTCTATCATCTTCATAAGATTTGATTTAAGGTTGGTTTCTTGTGTTTCAGCTGTGTTAGAATATCCAGGGCTTGCTGTAGTAAGATAGCTGCACTTTGGTGGTGCCATATTACCCTAAGTGTTATTGATCATGTTCTTATGCTGACCTCAAGTCATATGGGTTTCAGGTGCTGATATCAGAGTTAATCTCTGTTAGATAGGTGGTTTTTGGATGTCTTCCTCATTGGTTTCTATTTTCTATCATGTCTTCTGACCTGAGTGGCCTAAGGTTCTGGTGACCTGGGAGTCTTCAGGTCAAATGGAGTGCCTCCACTTGGTTTATTGTGGTCTGCATGATCTCTGGGGTTTTGGGTGGCAATGTTGCCCCTCAGATCCCTAAAATCAGCATGAGCTCTGGGAAAGCACAGGTATCCTGCTAAGGTTGTGTGCTGGAATGTGGAGCCCATGTAATGGGGTGCAGTTTATGGCTGTTGGTGTGCTTTAAGGGGGATTGATGGGCATAGGGAATAGGGTGGGGCTTTAATTGAGGTCCCAGGTACTGGTTTGGCCTCAGGGAAAGTAGGCAGAGTTGAAAGTCAGAAAATGGAGCCAGGGTATGGGGTGCAGTTTCCAGTTGTTGAGTGTGTTTTAAAGGGAGTTGGCAAGCACAGGACATAGAGTGGTGTCTTATCTGGTGTCCCTGGTGCTAGTGGGAAAGCATGTGGAGTTGTGGGTCAGAAAGTGGAGGCAAGGGGATGGGGAGCAGTTTACAACAGTTGTATGTGCTTAAAGGGAGTTGGCAGGCATAGAGCAGAGAGTGAGGCAATATGTGAGTATTTCTAAATTTGAGTTAATAATTAAATTTATAAGTTTTAAGACTAATTTATTAAAGTAGATTTATTGTCTTAAAATGAGTTTCAGCTGTAGCATCTGGTAACTTTGTATGTATTTAAACTCTCTGAGGTTATAGTTAATAAGAGGTATTTTAATAACCTTTCAAATTTTCTTACCAAATTCCTAGTATGTGTCAATGTACATATGAGCAAATTTCATGTCCTGAAGTACATTTTTATAGGTATATCCAATAACTAGCATATTGTACTATAATTTAAAATGAATAAAACCCAAATGAACTATGAAAAAAAATCTCCTTAGATATCTAAGATGTTTTAATGAAGTCCAGTTATATCCACTATTTTTTATTTGATCTCATCTGAATACGGTAAGGAAGAGAGTGATAAAACATCATTATCTATGTTTACTCAAATTAATCTGAAACTTCATATGAAATTTTTGCATGAAAGAAGAATTGTCATGTAAGTAAAAATTGCCAGATTACTTTCATTTTGTTTCAAATTCATTTACTGTACACTTGATAACCTATGTCTTCCT
>CAJQZJ010030445.1:0-10463 GCA_907164525.1 Lophiomys imhausi | reverse complement strand
CTGTTTAGGAATCAAGAGGGTGTTATAGATCTAAGAAGATACTCTTAAAAGTGTGTTGCAAGATAGTATGAATGTTGAGTCACATATAGACCTTTAAACTCATGGAGTTGGGTAGATAGTAGAATGTTAAAGTCAGGGACCAAATAGGTATAAACTGAACATTGGGAAGGTATACTGGGCCAATTTAATCTCATAAATGTGGCATATTTATATCTATTGTTTTGTATAATACTTACTGTTATAAGAGAAGGAACCAGCTGTTGGACTGAAAGGGGAAACCTCTGGAGGGAAGAGGGTGGAAGGGCGGGTTAGGAAGGGGGAATAGGGAGGGGTTTGTTACTGAGATGTAACTTGAAGAAAAAAAAATAAAGTATTTAAATAAAAAAAAAAAGAAATCTGGAAAATGGAGATTATTGCATGATCTGCGTGCCATAAATCAACAAATGCAGATCATGGCCCCAGTGCAGCGCGGCTTGCCGCTTTTATCATCTTTGCCAGCCTCATGGCCCATTATAGTTATAGATATAAGAGATTGTTTTTTCTCCATCCCTTTGTGTGCCAAAGATAGTGAGAGATTTGCATTTACTGTTCCATCCTGTAACCATGAGGAACCTGATCAGAGGTTTGAATGGGTAGTATTACCCCAGGGCATGGCAAACAGCCCCACTATGTGCCAACTATATGTGGGGGAAGCCATTGCTCCCTTGAGAAAGAATTTTCCAGATTTGAGATGTGTTCATTATATGGATGATATCTTACTAGCAGCTAAGAGTGAACAAATGTTAGATCGGGCCTATGAAGAATTAGTTCAATTATTAAAAAAGAAAAGGTTGTTTATTGCTCCTGATAAGGTTCAAAAGGAAAATGTGGTTAATTATTTAGGAGCGAAGGTTGGACCTGAAAAGATAATACCTCAAATGATTGAGATAAGAAAAGATAATTTAAAGACTTTAAATGATTTTCAAAGGTTGTTAGGAGATATCAATTGGGTAAGAGGCTATTTAAAGCTACCAAATTATGAAATAAGACCTCTATATGATATTTTGAAAGGTGATTCAGCACTTAATTCTCCTAGGCAATTAACAGAAGAAGCAAGAAAAGCTTTATGTAAAGTGGAAGAAAGGTTACAGAGTGCCTTCCTAAAGAGATGGCAAGAAGGACAGCCCATTGCATTGTGCATATTTGCCACCTATGGTCAACCTACAGGATTGTTATGGCAGGACGGACCATTATTATGGACCTATTCAAAGATTTCTCCAAAAAAATCCATAGAACATTATCCCACTGCACTTGCTGCTTTAGCTTTGAATGGTATCCAACAATGCTTGCAGTCTTTTGGAGTTGCTCCTGCCAGTATAATAGTGCCTTATTCCAGTTATCAAATTAAGATTTTGTGTGGCACTGTAGATGACTGGGCAATATTGAAATGTAGCTTTGAAGGAGTGATTGATAACCATTACCCTAAACATCCATTGCTATCATTTTTTGAGGAGCACCCAGTGATATTCCCTAAGGTTACTTCAGCAGTACCACTTCAAGGATCACCAAATGTGTTTACTGATGGCTCAAAGACAGGCTGTGGAGCCTATTTGATAGAAAGACAAGAGCCCGTGTTATGTCAGTTTCAACCGGGCTCCCCCCAAATAGTAGAGTTGAAAATAGTAATTGAGGTGTTTAAAAAATGTCAATTTGCATTCAATTTGATTTCAGATTCAGTCTATGTGGTCAACGCAGTGAAAGTATTAGAATTAGCAGGTCCTATTAAGAATAGTAGTACTGTATGTGCCTTATTACAAGAGTTACAAGTTTTAATCTGGCAGAGAAAAAGGTGTTTTTATATTCAACATATCAGAGCACATACAGGATTACCTGGACCATTAAGTGAGGGTAATAATAAAGTTGATCAATGGACCAGGATGGAATGCATTTTTTGGAGCTCATTCCTGGATCAAGCCAGACAGTTTCACCAATTATTTCATGTAAATGCAAAAACTCTACAGCAGAAATTCCATTTGTCTAGAGCAGATGCTAGACAAGTAGTTTTGGACTGTCCTCAGTGTGTGATTCATCATCATCCTCCCAGTGTGGGAGTGAACCCTAGAGGGTTGATGCCACTCAAAATCTGGCAAATGGACGTTACCCACATTTCAGAGTTTGGAACCTTAAAATATATTCATGTATTTGTGGATACCTGCTCAGGTATCATACATGCTACACCTATGAGTGGAGAAAAGGCTCGCAATGTCATAGGACATTGCTTAGAAGCCTGGGCTGCATGGGGAAAACCACAGCAGCTGAAAACGGACAATGGACCAGCCTATACAGCTCAGTCCTTTGTCTCCTTCTGCAACCAGATGGAGGTACAGCTTAATCATGGATTGCCATACAATCCTCAAGGACAAGGAATTGTGGAGCGTGCTCATCGCACCTTGAAAGAATGCTTGCAAAAACAAAAAGGGGGAATAGGCCAAGGCCGTACCCCCAAGGAAAGAATGTCTTTAGCCTTATTTACTTTAAACTTTTTCAATTTGGATGCTCAAGGCCGCTCAGCAGCGGACAGACATCAGGATTCCCATGGTTTACCTAAAAGCATGGTGAAGTGGAAGGATATTTTGACAGGCTCTTGGCGGGGGCCTGACCCTGTGCTAACATGGGCAAGAGGGTCTGTTTGTGTTTTTCCTCAGAATCAACAAGATCCAGTGTGGGTGCCTGAGCGCCTTGTGAGGAAGATTCGTCATGAAGACCTTCCTAAGAATCCTGGTGTTAGTAGCAGTGAGTATGTCAGGAATGACCGAGCCGAGATGGGGGATCCTGTCGATATTCCCAAAGCCGATGCCGGTCAGACATGATGCAACTGTGTTTCCACGCTTATTTAGCAGTAATAGAAGCCTAGGCTTACCCTACCTTCCCTTTGATGATCAGAGAAGCCCTATAGAAGGTAATAGAAATGTCAGCTTGAAGGGTAGTTTGTGCTTTTTAATGAGCTTCAATAGGTCAGATGATACAAAATGCATTAAATTGTCTCAGCAGTCAGCAGATTTTTTACCACAACTGAGGTTTGGGGGTAGGAGTGGTGGTTTGTTTTCAGGCAATGGTTTTCGTCTTGAAGGATGGTGGCCCACACGAGTCTCTGACCGGAACCCCCCCAAACAGCCACGCTGGGCACCTTTTTGTAAAGGATCCACAGGAGAGGAAGGACCTTTTCCCTGGACTGGATGTCAGGAGCGCAGAGCAGTTTGGGTTCAACAAGATCATTTTTCCTTTAGCCCCATGATTAGTAATATAGTGAATAAGTCTTGTACAGGAATGCTTGATATATTTACTAGGGATCCTCAGCAGACTGCCACCAATCCTTTTGATTTGTGGCTTTTGTGTGGAGTAAATGGAAGTTGCATGGACTTGGGACCTGTCATTATGCTTGGAGGAGGAATTTATCAAAGAGGTAATTTTTCCCTAGGGTCTGCTACCAGATTGGATTTCTCTAGCGGTAGTGGCTCTGGTACTTGGAATTCTTTATTTCATTCTTACCGCAACAAGAACTTTTCAGCTTCGCCAGTATGTCTCTGGCCTCCTTTTCTGTGGATTGTAAGTAATGGGAGTGCATCCTTAGGTGAAGAAAAGTTAGTATGCACTCCAGGCACATGTTTTTATGCCCTATGCTGGAATGCCACAGCCTTTCCTGTGGCTGTGGTGACTAGAATGCCTCGATATGTGCCAGTTCCTGTAGAGGCTCCTAATACCATGATGCTATTCAGATTTAAAAGAGATTTTGGCATCACTGCAGCTATTGTTACTGCTATCACTGTTGCTGCTGTGGGAGCTACTGCCTCAGCTATCGCCTTGTCTAGTTCTATACAGACTGCCAATGCCCTGAATAACATCTCAGCCACTGTGGCACAGGCATTGGATACTCAGGCCTCTATGAATTCTCATCTCAAAGGAAGTCTTATGATAGTTAATCAACGTATAGATTTAATACAAGAACAGATTGATTCTCTTTGGCAACTAGCACAGTTGGGGTGTGAGTGGAAATTGCAAGGTTTGTGTGTTACTTCCGTGCAATATCAAAATTATACAAAAGCTGCTAATTTGTCCAGACAATTGTCAAAGTTCCTCTTACAGGATTGGTCGGCTGAATTTGAAAATTTGATGAGAGAGCTGAGAGCGACAATCATCCACATCAACTCCACTCGGGTGGATCTGAGCCTGGCTACTGGCTTAACTTCTTGGATACAGACGGCTATGGATCATCTTAAGGAGTGGGCGGGTGTAGGCTCTTTGGTGATACTAATGATGCTAGCCTCTCTGGTTTGCCTATGGTGCATCTATAAAATGAGAGCCACACAAAAGCGTAATGCAGCCATGATTATACAAGCCCTTGTCACCATTGAGGCGGGCCAGTCCCCTCAGGCATGGCTTGCTGCCGTGAAGTAAATCTTCACTGAGCATAGTCCCTGCCCACTGAGGAATTCGTTCCACGGATATTAGGGTCTGGTAAGTCAGTGACGGAGTTGACGGGTAAGTCTCGGCCACCTAAGACAGGGCAGTCCTGAGTGGGGAGGCTGACCCAGAGATGGGTAAGAGTTTGAGCACCGCCCTCCTACAGGCTCAGGCCCACCGTGAGATCCCCAGATTGAGGGAATACGAAGCCTTTCCAGGGACTTTTACCAACTTTAGAAAAAATAAAAAAGGAGGAACTGTAGAGAGCTGCGAAGTGCTGCGCCCTAAAGATGGCGCTGGTCTCCGCCTTCCACCAGCCCGACGGTGAGTGCTCTTTATGATAATAAGTTCATATTTGGCAAAGACTGCTGATCTGGCTTGCTTCCGCATACGTAGACCTCTGAGATAGCACCACTTGGCTTTACTTGACTGGCTGTTTAATTAGTATTTAGCCTGTGGGTTGGGTCTGCCCCATTATTCGGAAGACTGTTTTCAAGGGACCTGAATAAACTGCTGGAGAAGAGTTTTATGAGTTGCGTCATTCCTTGCTGGACAAGGGGGGACGCGACACTCCACACCACAAGCCAGTGATGCACCAGATGAGGATGCTCCTTCAGGCCAAGTTCCAAAGCCGGGTGACTCTGAACACGGCTCTCATCAATCCAACATGAACATGGAGCTTTAGTAAGACATAGCCTCTGTTCCTGAATCCACTGAGGTTTTAAGTTCGTCTCTTACCTCAACACCTTCTACCCCTTCCAAAGTGGTGCACTTTATAACTGGCATACCTCAGATGACTACAGATATCCTGACCCAAGTCAAGGCTAAACTTGCCAGAAGCAGAACAGCTGGTTCTATCATCTTGGTTGTGGCAATTCATTCAGCTACGATGCAATCTCCTGGTTCTGACCTGAATCAGCCCCATCCCACTCTTTCCCTGTGATTTCATTTTGAGCCCTCAATACCAATGAGAGCCTGTGCCAGTTTCTCTCAACCAGGCCTCTCTCACGGGGTAATTCATTTTGTTTGTTGGTTGGTTTGTTTATTCATTCATTCATTATACATCCCAATCGCACCCCTCCCTCCTTTCCACCCTTTCTTTCCCTTTTCCTCTTTTCCCCTTTCTCTCCTACCCTTCTCCTCAGAAAAGGGGAATCCATCAATCCATCTTGGCTCTTCAAGTTGCATCAGGACTGAGAGCATCATCTTACACTGAGACCAGGTATAACTTCCAAAGCACAGGCTCTGCTGTTACCACAGGTGCCCTGTCGAGAACACATTGTGCCACAAGTGTTCGCATGCATGTCTACCCTTCTTACAGCACACAAGTCACAGAGTTCCTGGTGTTGGTGCCAGGAACATGTATTTAGACTTGGTATCACCTGCCCTTTTAGTAGAGTGATTTACACGGAAACTCTAGGATGTCATAAAGTCTACAGGAAATAACTGTACATACAATTATGACTTTGTCACAAAGGTGGCTGAAATGGCATGGCGAGGAAGTGGTTGAAAATCTTTCAGAGCTGCAACTCTGGAATGAATCCCTCTCATCCCACCTCACTGTCCCTATAATTCTTTTGCATTTTAAAAATATTAAGATCAGTATTCCAAAAATGTTTTTCATACCATCTTTTAAGCACAACTTTTGTTTCTAAGTTTATGTACCAATATGAACAACTACTTAATTTTTTTATGTTTTTTTGGTTTTATGTTATCATTCATGCCACAATAAGAATAAAACAGGAGTTTGTGTACTCTTGGGAAAAAAAAAGAAAAAAAATACAAGATGTGGGTTCCCACCAACCTATTTTTTGCTTTTCTGTTTTTGTTTTCATTTTGTTTTGCATTCCCTTTTTCAGTATTACTGCCCTGCAAGGCACCAATAAAAACAGCAAATGTGTCCTTTATTATACTGCATTTCTCTGCATGATTTGTTTATGAAAGGGTAACTGTCATAATGAGACAAAGAGAAGTTCCAAGGACTTGTGTCCTTCTCAGTAAACATCAGGACACTAACTTTGAACTGAAAACTATGGACTTTTCATTCTTAACCATGGACATTCCTAAGACAAGAGTCCACCAGGGAGTCCTCACCTATGTCCCTGACTCTGTGACAACAGTTTCAATTTCTCATAGAACACTTCACTGGGTGAGGGTTGGGATTCTTACACCCGATACTTATAATCTGAACAACTACTTATAATAGTAACTAATATTGAGTAAATGTCCCATGGACAAGCTTTGTTCTAAGCCAGTTTCCCATTTCGACTTTACTATAAACCCAAACCATGATAATTATTGTCATTCTTTTATAGTGGAAGATAATGAAGCACAGAGAACTTAAATAATGAAAGATGATGTCTTGTCAAAGTTCTCAATCATAATTTTGGATTGGTCATTAGGGAGTGGCACTACGTGACAGTTACTAGAAAGTGTGGCCTTCTTAGAAGAAGTGTGTCACTGAGGATGGGCTTTGGGGTTTCAAAAGTTCAAGTCAGGCTCCATGTCTTTCTCTTCCTGCTGCCTGCTGATCCAGTTGTAGAATTCTCAGCTACTGTTCAACACCATGTCTGCCACCACGATGACAACAGAGTAAACCTGTCAGCAACTGTAAGCAAGACCCAATTAAACACTTTCTTTAATAAGAGTTGCCATGGTCATGGTGTCTCTTAACAGCAATAGAACATTAACTAAGAAAAATAATAATTACTTTTCTGGAATGTAAATTGTATATAAAACTTTTATCATCTCACTCTGTTCTTGAAGCCCTGGGAGTAAATAAAACCTCGGCTCTACAGGTGAGGGAACCAAGGTTCCAAGACATTAAATAACTTGTTCAAAGTCACTGTGATGCGAGTGGCACTCATCTAAATGTCAAAGGTTATTTTAGAGTGAAGTGCAGCAGATTCTTTTTAATTAGTTATAGGCAACAGAGAATGCCTCATGAACTACATGATGGTGGTTTCTGTTATCCTGTGATTAGAAGAGAGAAAAACTGTGGCCTCAGAAAGTAGAAAACAAAACATAGATGCATGGAGCACTTTCAGCATAGGACCCCCTCTTCTCACTCCTTAAAAAAACTTGGAAAGTGAGCATTGAAAAAAAAAAAAAAAAAAAAACCCTTGCTTCAACTGTAGATAGACTGCTGTCCAAAAAGGACAAAACTTGGAAGCAGGTAAGTTGACAGCGTAGCTCTGCCAAGAGAGGGTAGGTAAAGGTAAGTCCTTCATAATTCCTGCTCTACAATCAATGTCTGTCAGAGAAACGGGGCCAAACAGCTGAAGATTGATGCTATAATGTATGGAGAGAAAATGGGAACTGTTGAGGCAGCCATGGGTATGTCATTTCTTAGTTTTGGAAGCTGTGGGCCCTGCACTTCCTATATAATCAGATATATTTATCCCTCTCAGGTCTCTGAGGTGGTTGAAGAATAGATAGCTAGAGTCTCATAGTTAAATTTTGAGTTGTTAGCCGGGCGGTGGTGGCGCACGCCTTTAATCCCAGCACTTGGGAGGCAGAGGCAGGCGGATCACTGTGAGTTTGAGGCCAGCCTGGTCTACAAAGTGAGTCCAGGACAGCCAAGGATACACAGAGAAACCCTGTCTCGAAAAACCAAAAAAAAAAAAAAATTTTTTTGAGTTGTTTAGGAATCAAGAGGGCGTTCTGGATCTAAAAAGATGTTTTTAAAATTGTGATGCAAGTTAGTATGAAAGCTGAGTTAGATAGAGAACTTTAAACTCATGGAGATGGTTAGATAGTAGAATGTTAAAGTCAGGGGCCACATACATATGGACTGGACATTGAGAATGTATGCTAAGCCATATAACTCTCAGAATTGTGGCCTATTTATTTCAGTTGTTTTGTACTGTATTTATTGTTATAAGGGAAAGAACCATTTGTTGAACTGAAAGGGGGAGCTGTTGGAGGGAAAAGATCTACCTTAAACTAAAAAAAAAAAAAAAAAGGGTAGAGGATGGGGGGGGTTGAGGGGGAAGAGGGTGGAAGGGTGGGACAGGAGGGGGGAGTAGGGAAGGGATTGTGATTGCGATGTAACTGGAAGAAATAAAAAAAAGTGAGAACTTAGCCACTGGAGGGAGCTGTGGTTTTAATTCTAAACTCTAGATACACATTGTCCTTGTTGAGCATGAATTAGCAAATGTCCCAGTAAAGGCCATATGGTAAACATGATTGTCTCTGTGTATCATAAGGTCTCTGTGGCTGCTGTTCAACACTGCCATGCCATTGTTACAGGAAAGCAGTCACAGACAATACATGAATGAGGGGGCCTGGCTACTCCCATTAAAGCCAATATCACAAGGTTTCTGTCACTACTGCTAAATCCCATTGTTATAAGGAAGCAGCCACAGACAGTATGGGAATGTAGACTAGGCTATAGTTATCTATATCTATAGACATCACTGACACTGAAGTTTCGTGGCCATCAAAGTATCCACCTGGGGGGCTGGAGATGGGGCTCAACGGTTAAGAGCACTGACTGCTCTTCCAACGGACCTGTGTTCAAATCCCAGCACCCACATGGCAGTTCACAGCTGTCTGTAATTGCCAGGCATGGTCAGCATTCAGGAGGTAGAGGCAGGTGGATCTCTGTGAGTTCAAGGCCAGCCTGGTCTACAAAATGAGTCCAGGACAGTCAAGGATACACTGAGAAACACTGTCTTGAAAAACCTAAAAAAAAAAAAAAAAGTGTCCACCTGGAAAGCCAGGCATGATAAGCACACTTGTAATCATGGTGCTCAGAAAGTTGACACAAAAAGATAGAAAGTTTGAGGTCAGCCTGAGCTATGTAGGAAGACCTTATTTAAAAAAAAAAAAAAGCTCAGTTGGAATAAAAGCCAATATTGTAGCATATCTAACAAACACGTACATCACTAACTGCAAGTCTTTTACTGGAAAGCTACCCTATAAAATTGATGTAGGCAAATGATCAATCTAAATCTAATATACAAACACTAATGTACATACACAGAAGCATAAAGAAACTAGGCTAGTAGGACACCTGCAAATGGACATAATAATTCTTCAGCAATCAGACACTCGAGGTATAGCAAGAGATTGCATCAATAAAGTGGAGAGAAATTGTGAAAAACAACCAATTTAACTTTAGACCTATACACACACAGACACACACACACACACACAAACATGTACACATGCCACACACATACATATGCAAAAATTCTTCTCAATAAATGATGCATCAATTATGAAAGCAAAGGGAAATGTAAATGATAAACAAAAATGTAAATAAAACTTAACAAAGTCCATGAGATTCTACAAAAGAAAAGTCATAATAAATGTTTACATTCAACAACTAGAAAGATTTCAAATTAATGACATACTGATACAACTCAATGAACTAGAAAAAAAGAATAAACAACCCAAAATTAGTAGAACAAAGGAAATAATGAAAATTGGATGATATTAAAAAATAATGACATAAACAGTTGCTTTTAAAAGATAAAAAAAATTATAAATTTTTAATTAGAAAAAACCCAAAATAAATAAAATCAGATTTGACAAAGAGGACACTACTGCTGCCCTTATTATTTTTTATTGTAACTTGACATAATCTAGTGACCTGGGAGGGGAGCAGCTCAATTGAAGAATTGCTTCCATCAGAATGGCCTGTGACTAAGTCTCTGAGAAATCATCTAGACTGATGATTAATGGGGGAGGACCCAGCCCACTATCCCTATGCACATGGGCCTTGGCTATACAAGAAAGCTAGCTGAATGTTAGCCAGCAAGTAGGAAAACTCCATGTTTGGTTTTAGATCCTGCTTGAGCTTCTGCCCTGACTCCCTCAGTGATGGACTGTTACCTGGAAGTGTAAGTGCAATAAACCCTTTCCTCCCCACGCTGGTTTTGGTCAGAGAGTTTTTTTGTTTTGTTTTGTTTTGTTTTGTTTTGTTTTTTGTTTTTTTTTTTTTATATAAGTACTTTTTTTTTCTTAAACTTACATCTCAGTCACAAACCCTTCCCTATTCCCCCTTCCTGTCCCAC
>CAJQZJ010030444.1:0-25355 GCA_907164525.1 Lophiomys imhausi | reverse complement strand
AAAAAAGAAAAAAAGTTTCCCAACCAAAAAATTCCCAGGGCCAGGTGATTTAAAACAGAATTCTAGCAGATTTTCAAAGAAGCATTAATACCAATAGTCATCAAATATTTTCGCAAAATGGAAACAGCAAGAAGTTACCAGATTCATTTCATGTACTCACAATCACCCTGATACCCAAATCAGACAAAGACACAACAAAAATATAATTACAGACCAATATCCCACAAGAACAAAATACTCAATAAAATACTCACAAACCAAATCCAACAACACATCAAAAGGATCACCCAGTATGATCAAATAGGCTTCTTCCCAGAGATTTAGGGATGAGTCAACATAGAAAAATCTGCCAATACAATCCATCGTATAAACAATCTGAAATAAAACAAACAAACCAAAAACAACAACCTTAACAACAAAACCAAATTAAACCAAACAACAACAACAACAAAAACCACAAATAAACAGTGACAAAATAACTTTTCCTGATGAAAGTTGTGCAGACATAAGGGGCACAACAAATATAATTATGGCAATTTACAGTAAGTCTATACCCAAGATTAAATTAAATGGAGACAACAAACTCAAAGAAATTCCACTAAAAACATGAAAAAATCATGGCTGTTCACTCTCTTCATATCTATTTAATATAGTACTTGAAGTTCTAGCTAGATCAATAATACAACTAAAGGAAATCAAGGAGAAATAAATTGGAAAGGAAAAGACAAAATATTGCTATCCACAAATAACAAGATAGTATATAAAAGTAATCCCCAAGTAGAAGATGAGCATCGAAGAATCTCCAGTGGGAGATGATTGAATTGGTGGTAAGCCTTTCTCTTGGCAAGAAAAACCCCTTGCTTCAACTGTAGACAAACTTCTGTCCAAAAAGGACAAAACTTGGAAGCAGGTAAGTCGACAGCCTAGCTCTGCCAAGACAGGGTAGGTAAGTCCTTCATAATTCCTGCTCTACAATCAATGTCTGTCAGAGAAACGGGGCCAAACAACTGAAGATTGATGCTGTAATGTATGGAGAGAAAATGGGAACTGTCCAGCAACAACTGGTATGTCATTTCTTAGTTTTGGAAGCTGCAGGCCCTGCACTTCCTATATAATCAGATATATTCATCCCTCTCAGGTCTCTGAGGTGGTTGAAGAATAGATAGCTAGAGTCTCATAGTTAAATTTTGAGTTGTTTAGGAATCAAGAGGGTGTTCTGGATCTAAGAAGATATTTTTAAAATTATGAGGCAAGTTAGTATGAAAGCTGAGTTAGATATAGAACTTTAAACTCATGGAGATGGTTAGATAGTAGAATGTTAAAGTCAGGTGCCAAATACATATGGACAGGACATTGGGAATGTATGCTAAGCCATATAACTCTTATAATTGTGGCCTATTTATTTCTGTTGTTTTGCATTGTATTTATAGTTATAAGAAAAAGAACCAATTTTTTGGACTGAAAGGGAGAACTGTTGGGGGGAAAAAAGAAATACCTTAAACTAAAAAAAAAAAAGAAGGGACGAGGATGGGGGGTTGAGTGGAAGGAAGGTAGAAGGGTGGGACTGGAGGGAGGAGTAGGGAGGGGATTGTGATTGAGATGTAACTTGAAGAAATAAAAAATAAATTATTTAAAAAAAAAGAAATCCTTCTCTAACATTTCCTATGCATATGAAAATTTATGCAGGCCATTTCATAGAGCTCTGTTTTGTGAGAAGCTATTCTCTTCATCTGCATTCTGTGGCTGCAACTGTGTAACTGGTAGAGAAGAGAAGTCTATTCGGTTCATTGCTCTAGAGGCTTGGGAGGTCAACAGTGGGTGGACAAGTAGGGTGAGGTCAGTTTTCTAGGTAGAGACTCTCTTCAGAGTCCCAAGGTGCTACAGGGCATTACATGATTAAAAGAAAGAATATCCCAGTTTAGGCCTCTTCTCATCTTAAAATGGCGGCCACCACTTCTGTGGCTTTTGTCAGCATTGATTACCTGCCCAAACATCCACTTCCAACTTATAGTCAGATCAAGTTTTATCTTTCAGCTTTCATACTAACTTGCCTCATAATTTTAAAAATATCTTCTTAGATCCAGAACACCCTCTTGATTCCTAAACAACTCAAAATTTAACTATGAGACTCTAGCTATCTATTCTTCAACCACCTCAGAGACCTGAGAGGGATAAATATATCTGATTATATAGGAAGTGCAGGGCCTGCAGCTTCCCAAACTAAGAAATGACATACCAGTGGCTGCCTGGACAGTTCCCATTTTCTCTCCATACATTACAGCATCAATCTTCAGCCATTTGGCCCCATTTCTCTGACAGACATTAATTGTAGAGCAGGAATTATGAAGGACTTACCTACCCTGTCTTGGCAGAGCTAGGCTCTCGACTTACCTGCTTCCAAGTTTTGTCCTTTTTGGACAGAAGTCTGTCTACAGTTGAAGCAAGGGGGTTTTCTTGCCAAGAGAAAGGCTTACCACCAATTCAATCATCTCCCACTGGAGATTCTTCGATGCTCATCTTCTACTTGGAGTAGAATAGGGGGTGCTGTCAGGAGCTGACATGTCTCGATATCAAAAAATCTTAAGTTAAGAAAACATCTCAAAATGGTCTTGGACTTTCTTGCTCTCAAGTTTTGAGAATACAGGTATGCACCACCATGGCTGGCTCTCTCTTTTAGCTTTAATTGGACATTTGTTATTGGGTATGCCATTTAGTCAAAGAAGTTTTTGGAATACCTTAAGAACTTAGATACATTTGTGAGAACAAAATCAGGAAAGCAGTGTTGAAGAAAACTACCCAGTAGGGCCCAATGATATCACATTGAAACTACATCCTTATCTGTTTCCAGAAAATGTGCTCCTCCCCATCATGCATCAGTGAGTTTAAGGAAGCTCTTATCTGGAATAGTGTATATATTCATATATTGATTGGCATTAATATTATTGAGAATAAACATGGAAAATTATGTAATCATTTATGCAAGTTCAATGTTAGTAATTCATATACACAAGCATTTTGAAATAAAGCAAAATTGTATAATATGAATGTAGCTGAGAGACATTGGTCATCTTATGGTAGACTAGAGTGGAACGAGTTTTGTGGGCTGGTGTGTCTATACAGAAAACAACCATGTTTCCCATGCTCCCGAACCTAATGCCATGTGTCTTCCAGAATTAATCATTGTCTCTTCCTTTTTTAAATTTCTTGCATACTGTAAGCAGCAAAAAGCATTCCTGTAGAGCATTTTCCAATATCAAGACGCACTTATAGAAGACCACATTCAGTTACAGTAGCACCTCTGTTGTTATGGATGTCCCTGATGACTTCAGGCAAGTAGAACATGCAGGCTACAGGTCAGAGATATCAGGCTCAAGACTCCAGAGAAAGAAGAATGTTGCTCAGTGAGAATCTCGGGCCTATGTAGGTGACAGTCTCATCATTCAGAAGATCAAAACGTATTCCAATAGTGAGCCCACAGAGCCATAATGCACTCAGACAACTGCCCAGACTACTTTAACTAAAGTACTTTACCAAAACACCTACTTAAGAAAAGCAAACAAGCCGGGCGGTGGTGGCGCACGCCTTTAATCCCAGCTCTTGGGAGGCAGAGGCAGGCGGATCTCTGTGAGTTCAAGGCTCAGCCTGGTCTACAAAGCAAGTCCAGGACAGCCAGAGGTGTTATACATAGAAACCCTGTCTCGAAAAACCAAAAAAAAAAAAAAGAAAGAAAGAAAAGCAAACAAACTCTCCTAAATTAAAGATCACCTTTGGCTGAATAGGTTTATTTCACTATTTCACTTAAGCACAGAAAGGGCTTTTAATCCACAGTACCCAAAGTGTAAGCAGAACCCATGGCATTGCTTCGCTCAGTTAATTCCCTTTCATATTTACTCTAGAAGAAGCAAAGTTATGTGTACTGTCAGATCAACAGTTGTGGGTGATGCTCCCTACAGAGTGCAGCAATGAGGTGTTGAAATGGGTGGGTACCCGCTGGAGGATGAGATGTGAAGAACCTGGAAGGTCAACTATTTGCCTCCATCCTTAGGATAGCCATCCTAAAGAAACAATATGAAGTTACATGGAAAAGCAACATGTATTTTAAAAGCTATTTCAAGTATACATATATATATATATATATATTAATCGATAACAGAAATAAATTTCATGGAAGGGAGCCACCTTCTATAAAAAAAATATTCTTAGAGAAGGTTTAGATCAAACCACCATAGGACAGGCCTCAGTGAGTCTTCAGTATAAATCTTTAAAGATTAGTGAAGAATAGCAGAAACTGCGTGAGTTGTCTCACTCCTCCGGCACCCACTCACTCCCTGCTCACTTGTTTGCTTGCTCAATTGCTCACACTTTCCTCCCAAAAAGATGTTCTTCTTTACAACTCCAACAACCTAAGTGTCTATGATCCTGACAAGACTTAAGAGTCAGAGAAAAATGAAGTTTTGGCCCATTGATAACAACTGTCACAAACTGTTTAGGATAATTAAGAGATGCAAACTAATAGTCATTCAAACATGTCATTTGGTTAGGTACTAGTATAGTTTATCACAGATGTTTTCTAAGTTAAGCAGAAATCAAGTTGCTAAGAGACAAGCAACATTTGCTTATCCAAATATACAGAGATAGCGAGGTAGTTCAAAAACCTCAAGGGATCTGAGAATTTGGCATTCAAAAAAGGTTTCTTAAGATTTTTTGATATTGAGATAGGTCTGCTCCTGACAGCACCCCCTATTCTACTCCAAGTAGAGGATGAGCATCGAAAAATCTCCTTTCAGAGATGGTTGCATTAGTGGCAAGCCTGTCACTGGGCAAGAAAAATCCTTTGTTTCAACTGTAGACAGAATGCTGTCCAAAAAGGACAAAGCTTGGAAGCAGGTACCTTAACAGCCTAGCTCTGTGAAAATTACACTTTTTTTTTATTAGAATCTCAAGGTGTTTGTAATCAGATTTATGATTTGCTTTGAAGGTATCACTGAGAATTGGTGTTCTGAAGTTAGGTCTAATTTTGAAAACTGATTTCTGTTTTATGGAATTCATCTTGGTCACAATGGATATAAGTTTTACAAAGTTGCCCTTCCTGCCTTTGCTTTAGACAGGTTCGCTCACTAATGACCTTTTAAACAGCTACACTATAAAATAGCACAGGGTTGATATTGACCTAATGATTTTGCAATTATAATCACTAGTGCTATTGTTGGATATACAGTTTGCATGTTAACTTGCAAGATTGTACAGAAATCATAGATGTCCAACCTATATGTGGAGTTCTAGAAAAATGTATGCTTCAGTCTTCAGAGATGGAGACCCAAGTGACTTGCCAAAGAATATGTGGACCCTGCATGTGGGTCCACTGACCCCAGTCACTGTTCTTTCTGTCCCTGTACCCGATCCCCGGGATGCCTTTTGCTCCTATTCCATAATCTCTTAATAAGTAGAAAGTTCAACTATGGCTCTGACTAACTGAGTAATGTAGAATAAATTTTTCCTAGGGAAGCTTTATTGTACAATCTTAGAGATTCATCATGTTTATGTTAGGTAACTGACAGAGCAAAGTCAATTTGGCCTGGCTTAAGTAGAACTCTGGAAATGGAGAAGTTACTAACTAAACTTCCCAAATGTAAATGCTGCCATGCTTTCAAGGTGACAAGTTAGAACTGATGCTCTCAAGGGCCGTGTACTTTTCCAGCCCAACCCCATGACTCCCAGTTAGTGTCAGAGTTTAGTCTGACCAAGTTGACCCCTCACCTGGCAGTCCCACATGTACCTTAACATCACCAGTTCTCCATCTTTTGGGCACTTCCCCTCCATCATCAATAACCCCTAACACATGTTCTCAACCTGTGGGTCATGACTCTTTTGACAAATCTCTATCTCCAAAACTATTTACATCACGATTCATAACAGTAGCAAAATTACAGTTATGGAATAGCAACAAAAATAATTTTATAGTTGGGAGTCACCACAACATAAGGAACTGTAGTAAAGGGTCACAGCATTGGGAAGGTTGAGAACCACTGCCCTAACCCTTGCCCCTGTATCTTCCACAGCCAAACATAGAAACCTTTACTGGTTTTTCCCTATTCCCTTCTTTACTCACAGACCTGATGGCCTTTAACTAGAATTTTGGCTGGTTTGCCCCTTCAGTACTTCTGAGGCCTCTCCACCTCTCGGGCCTCCAGATTTTTCCATCCATCTACTTCACAGCAGCCATATTGATTTCTCTAAGATCAAAGTCTTCTCACACCAGAGTTCAGCTTACATCCTTGCATGACATCTGTGTAGTGCCAGACATAATATTCACACACCCAGCTTCTCATTCCAACACCTCTGTGATCTGACCACTAGCAGACCTCAGCAATGTCTGCTTCCCTACCAGCCAACATGCTAGCCTCCACCCCCAATTCCTCAGCTTGAATGTGGTTCTGCAGTACAGCTCCCAAGCCAGCCTCATGGCTCTCTTTTGCTCGCCTGCCTCCCATACTTCATGTGCTGAACATTAAACACCATATAACCTTTCTCATGTCAGCATCCACAGTGCCTAAAAAAATGGACCGCACAAAAGGCACTGTGCTGTGTAAGGACTGAATTAACACAGTTTCTGATCTATAAATTCATACATTTCTCCCTTAATATATGCATGAACATCTCAGAGCATTATTACACAGCTGGAGGCGAAGGCTTCCCAATCATACTGACATGATGCCAGTTTAACCCCAATGACATAAAATATTATGTTACAAATATACAATTTTTTCTATGAAGGGATACTTAGCAGTTTGGCTGCTTGATCATGGAAAGCTTCGAAGCTGTAAATCTCCTATCTGCATAACCTAACCCAGCTTTAAGTAGAAGGTCTATGTTAAAGGGTGAGCAAGCTCTATAGATGGCTCTGTTTCAAGGATAATAGATTAGAAAAAGATCATTGCCAGGAGGTAAGGAGTCTCTAAGTCAGTGGATCTCATCCTGTGGGTCGTCACCCCTGCGGAGGTTGAACAACACTTTCACAGGGGTCTCCTAAGACCATCACAAACAGATATTTGCATTATGATTCATAACAGGAGCACAATTACAAGCATGATGAAACAACAAAAAATAATTTTATGATTGGGTCTTACTCATAGCATGAGGAGCTGTCTTAAAGGGTTGGAGCATTAAGAAGACTGAGAAACACTGCTCTCTCTAAATGATGTACTATTAAGAAAAGAAAAGTATTAGCAGTTGGTAATGTAAGCACTAATTGGTATATAAATGTCATATGGATTTTGACAAGTCATTTGTTATCTATAATTCTGAGGTTTTCATATTAAATTGGCATAGTGGTGTTACCTGTATTGGAGACTTGTTGCTTAACAGTCAAGGGTACAGAGGCTGTCAGTGGTCCCTGAGTGTCACAGTCATCATTGTGCCCCTCCTGAAGACATATTAGAAGGTATGCCCCTTTCCTTCTTGGGTATGATAAGGCTAATGTTGAGACAATTGCCACTGGAAAAGTTACTTTTACTTACATATCAAGAGATGTCAGGGGATAAACTAGAAAGCAGTGGTTAATCACAAGCAAGAGGCAGCCTGGGGAAGACAGAACCCACAACTTTAACTGTGGCATCTTCAAGAACAATAGTTGGTGTGTTAGGATTACTATTGCTGTGATGAAACACCATGACCAAAAATCAAGTTGGAGAGGAAAGAGTTTATTGGGCTTACACTTGCACGTTGTAGTCTGTCACTGAGGAAGCCAGGACATAAACTCAAGCAGGCTTGGAACCTGGAGACAGGAGCTTGCTCACCATGGTTTGTTCAGCCTGCTTTGTTATAAAGAACCCAAGACCAGGGATGGTACCACTCACAATGTGCTAGGCCCTTCCCCATCAATAAATAATTAAGAAAATGCCTTCCCCAGTGCAAGAGGAAGCTCTTAGCCCTCATATGACTGCTGAACTGAGGGGGGCAGATAAGTAGGGTCACCCTACTCCAGAGAAGTAGGATAAGTGGGAGAAGGGGGAGAGTGTGGGAGGGGTGGAGAGGGGGAAATGTGATGGAGATGTAACTTGAAATGATAAATAAACATTAAAAAAAGAAAAAATAAACTGCCTTACAGCTGGATCTTTTTTTTTTCAACATTTATTTCTTCAAGTTACATCTGAATCACAGTACCCTCCCTCCTCCTCTCCCAGTCCCACCCTCCTACCCTCTTCCCCCTCTCCCTCCTATCCATTTTTTAAGGTGCATCTTTTTCCCCAACATCTCTCCCCTTTAGTCCAATAAAAGACTCTTTTTCTTATAACAATAAATACAATACAAAACAAGAACAATTAGGCAGCAATTATAAAAATCATAAGGTATAACATACATTCCCAATGTCCAGTCCATATGGATTTGGCAACTAAAAACACTATTCTATTATCTATCTCTCTTGGTGAGTTAAAGTTCTACACCTAACTCAGTTTCCATCCTAGCTTGCATTACCAACTTAAAAAAAAAAAAACAATTTCTTAGACCCAGAACATCCTTCTAATTCCTAAACAACTTAAAACTTAACTGTGAGACTCTAACTATCTAGTCATCAACCACATCAGAGACCTGAGAAGGATAATATATATCTGAATAAACAGGAAGTGCAGGGCAATAACAGACTACTGGCTACCTGGACAGCCCCAATTTCTCTCTTTAGCATTGGAGCATCTATCTTCAGCCTAATGGCCCAATATCTCTGACAGACATAGAACTTTGTATATGATACAAAATTAAGGCTAACTCTTTTTAAGGTATTGTACCTATGTAATTCTTAAAAATGCAATGTGAAGTTCTAAACCTTTTGATAGCAATTATCACAAACTGTTTAGAATAACTAATAAATGCAAACTAATAGTCATTCAAACTTGTCATTTTTTCAGGTACTAGTTTAGTTTATCACAGATGTTTTCTATGTTAATCAGAAATCAAGTTGTTACGAGACAAGGACAAGCAACATTTGCTTATGCAAATATATAGAGATAGGTAGATGGTCTTCAAAAACCTCAAGAGATCTGTAGAATATGGAATTTAAAAATGTTTTATTAACCTAAGATTTTTTGATATTGAGACATGTCAGCTCCTGACAGCACCCCCACCCTCATTCTACTCCAAATAGATGATGAGCATCGAGGAATCTCCATTTGGAGATGGTTGTGTTAGTGGCAAGCTAGCCATTGGGCAAGAGAAAGCCCTTGATTCAACTGTAGATAGAATGCTGTCCAAAAAGGACAAAATTGGGAAGCAGGTAAGTCAACAACCTATCTCTGCCAAGACAGGATGGGAAAACCCTTCATAATTCCTGCTTTATAGTTAGATCTTTTGAAGGAATTTTCTCATTTGAGGTTCCTTCCTTTTAAATTACTCTAACCTGTGTCAAGTTATCATAACACTAGCCAGCACAGTTGGGTAAGCAGGCTTAGGGCTGGCTAGCGGTGAGGATGTCAGCATGCTTAGGGTACAGGGTAGGGCCTAGTTGTCTGGGATCTGGCTCTGCAATCAAGTGAGTAGAGCAAGTGAAGAGCAGTCCACAGTGAGAGCCCCATGGGTTGGTGTAGGCTGCCTTTTGGAATATGCTGATCCTGCAAAAGCACTCCCTCCCTAGACAGCAAGGCTCTGGATGTAATAGCCTCAGAATTCAGACAGTAAAGGATGAGTATTAAGGTGAAATGCTCCAAATAGAGCCTCAGAAGAAAGTGTTGGCCCCTATTTGGATCAATCTTGAGGGGAGAAATCTGTTGTGGGTCAAGTTTATTCCATCTATAAAGTGCTTTACCTAGCCAAGTGGAGCTAGAGCTGGAGTGGCTGGGAGATTTGGGACAGGGTTTAATATCATGTGAGTCTTCCCATTTCAGAAGAATACGACTTACAGCACTATCTGTTGGATGTGCATGGCTTCCACTCAGCTGAGGTAGGACCTGCCCAGGAGCTACTCCCTTCCTGGGTGGCAAGCCTGAGTAGCTGTTCCAGCACTAATAGGAAGTAGTTGATTCTCTGACACCTCTAGGAGCCAGAGCAAGGACCAGAGCAAGGACAAGAACAAAGCATCCTTGAACTCCTTTGTATCTGTTTTCAAGCCACATGGCTTAGGGCCATAAAGTCTTGTGGGATAAGCATCCAGTGGCCTCAGAAATGCAATACTGTTCACATTTCACATTGTCCTATTTACCAGTCAACTTCTCGATAGCTGTATCTAGGAGCCATCTTCCCTCTTTTTCCCCATTTGTAAAATCTTGCCAAAAATATGTGTAGATAAATGCTCTGTATCCAGATTCTGCATCTCTGGATTCAGCCAGCTGTACTTGGAGAACATCTGCCCTCCCCTCCCCAAAACATGTCTGCACTGAACATCTACAGACTTTTCATGTATTCATTCCATAAACAATACAATATAGCAGCTAATTATGTGGCATTCATGACATGTTAAGTATTTAAAATAATGTTGGGATGACATAGACAATGTAGGGAGATAGGCCTTAGTTTTATACGCAAACTTACACTATTATATAAGGGACTTAGGCATCCAGAGAACTTGTTATCTAGGGGGAATCCTGACACTAATCCTTCATGACAACCATATATCTGTGATTCGGTGACTGTCACTTTCTATCTCCTCAGAACACCTAGGTTCAGAATCTTCTCTATGGAAGTACATTTCTCTGTTTTATGCATAACACTTTTATATGTCAATGATATAACTTGATATATCTGTAACTGTACTCCGTTCTTTAAATTATTTGTATTCTATGAATTAAGAATATTAAAATACACAGTCAACAAAATGATTATGTTTTCTCTAGATTAGTAGATCAGACAGGAATTTAGGCAGGATATGTAGAAATGGCTCAGCCGTCAAGAGCATGCAGAGGACATGAGTTTGGTTCCAAATAGTCATGCCAGGCAGCTGAGAACTTCCTGTAACTCAAGGTCCAGGAGAATCCAATGCCTGCAGTAGGAGTAGGTATCTGTAGAAATGTATGAATGCCAGCCCTATGCATAATAAAAATAAATATTTTTAAGAAATGAGTTGGCTAAATATTCTAGATTTACAAATGCTTTATGAATTTCTTGGATTCTATATCCTTTTTATGAGAGCATTTGAAGTTACCTAGATTTAGCAGATTGAATGCTCCTCTGTTCAAATTTTCCAAGTTTGACAACATTACCGCATTAGCTTATACTTCATAGGCCCAAATACAGGTATCCTTCTTGTGAGGGGAAAAAAAACAGTTAATATACCTTGATTATATAATGCTTTTGCTTTTTATAAACAAATTTCTATTTAATAGTCTGCTCAGAAGTCATTATTTAAATAAACTGGACCAAGATATCCCTGGAGACTGAATGTACTGTGAATGTTTGTGCATCTAGCCAGGACACACTATAGACTCTGATCATGGTCCCTGTAGCTAGGAGAAGAATTGGAAGGAGGGCTTCTTGGTGACTTGCATGTGGGGTGCAGCCCATCTCAAAGAGACTTCTGTGTAACCAACTCACCCATCTGCTTCTGCTTCAAGCAAATTTCTTCCATGGCAAATACATGCCCTGCATGTTACTGCCCTTTTCTACCCCCTCAAGAATCTGTCTGTCACTTAAGACACTAGATCTAGTCTAAAGCTGGATATTTAACCTCATCACATGCTAACTGCCTGTTTCACTTCAGAGACTACTTTAGCAGAACCTGGAGGATGGGTACTCAGTGAGAGCCAGTTTGCTCTGTCCTCTGAGTCTGGCTCACTAAATGTGACTCCTGATCTTACTAGATGCTAGAGAGACCTCACTTCTTTTCTTGATCATGGAAGCATTAGATTCCTATGTAATGGCACCTATGTAATAAGATTCTGGGACACTTATGTAATAAGATTCTGGGAAGACTGAGAACAGTACCACAACATAGCACACAGGAAGGCTGAGTACTCCACCCGAGCACAGTGAACAGACTGAGCGCAGGATGTTGGCACAGCACACAGGAAGGCTGAGCCCAGTACTATAGTGGGGTGTGTAAGTCAGGGTCTAACAGTCAAAAACATCCTCTGTATGTCACTGTAGGAGATGGAAGATTTTCTCTCTCCTTTCTAGGGTTCAATAATTAAGCACATGATATAAACTGACAACAGGAAAAAAATTATACAGATTTGTTTACGTGCAGAAGTTCAGATCAGTTTGGGAGACCCAGCCTTTCTTCAGAACCCTCTTGAGCCCAGCATCCCTAGTAAAGATGGTGTCGTCTGCACACAATATAGATTAGAGCAGCACAGCAGGTACTCAGGGCAAGAGTAAGGCTTGTTTCCTCATGTATACTCGTGTCTGTAAGCAGTTATTCCAGGCTGATGTCTCAGCTGGTCTTCAGTATACACCAGAATCATGAAGAAGTAGGTTCTAATGCCACTGAAGAGTGGGATAATGCAAGAGCAAAAACTCGCTTCTTCTATCGCCTTTATATAGGCTACCATTAGAAGTTGTGACCCAGATTAAAGGTGGATATTCCCACCTCAAAATATCTGAATTAAAGATGGGTCTTCTCACTTCAAATAATTTAATTAAGAAAAAAATCCCACACAGGTGTACCAAGCTGCTTGGGTTTTAGTTAATTCCAGATGTAGTCAAATTGACAACCAAAAATAAACATCACAGCTGTATGACTGGACTATAGATTTTCAGTTTTAAGAATCTAAGTTTTCCTTGCTTGATTTCTTACAAAGACTGACCCCTCTTTGCCCTCAAACTTGAATATTCATTCATGACTTGGACTAACACGCCATCTAGTGCCTGAATCTCTCAACTACAGATTCAGATGGAAGCTAATTTAAAGCCAGAAACACTGCTACTGCTGCGAATAGGAGTGGGTAGGGGAACTAAACTCTCCTAAGAAGCCTATCATCTTTACCACAGACCTACTTTGGTCAAGCACCCTATTCTTTATCCTCCTCTTCTTCATCACTCCACACTTTAAAAATGTAGCATCACTAGCAAAGAATGGAAGCAAAAGCCACAGGAACTCAACACAGCCCAAATCATGTTCAAAGCCAGATGGCTAAGCTGACAGAGTTATGGGGGAGAAGTAATAGAGACTCAATAGGAAAAGTAGCTGGGGAAGAATTTGATTTGGTGTAGGCTCATTCTTGAAGGTGAGGTCCTATATGTTCAGCTGGGTGCAGGCTGAGCTGATTGGGGTATGATCTGAGGAACACATTGTTGAGTTAATAATCTATCATCATCCTAACATTGTAGAGCATACACAGTCCTACACACAGGCTGTACATACATACAGCATGGTGCTGTAGGTGAAAATCACACAATGACAAGTATTTGTGCATCTAACCATACCTGAATGGAAAAGGCACACAAAAACTGCTAAGCCATAGAAACATCTCAGCTCCGCTGTAATATGTGGAAGCTTTGTTGCATATTCTGTCATTGAACTAAGCCTTGTTATGTGGCACATGATTGATGACAGTCCAATTTGAGTGGGACAAGGAATTCTCCACTTACTTATTTAAAAGTAGAAAAATAAACATGTCACTTCATAAAGCCATTAATGTAGAAACAAAATAGATCATGAGTCTTCAAAGCATATTTACCTTAGGGTCTTAATTATTAATGCAACTGCCATATAACTTGGTCCCTAAGAGGCACATTTTTTTCCATTTTACACATATTCTTGTTTCTCAGAAGCCTGGATGCATTTTGTTGTATATGTTGAAGAAAAGGGTTGGATCATGGTTTAATGTTATATTTTATTCCTCCGTGATACCTAATGATCTTTCTTACCACTGCTGGAAGTTATATTCCATTTGCTATGATATTCTTTGTTGTAAGGTGCAAAATTTTCTAGGACAGGTTGTTATTTCTCCATGGGTGTTTAATGACCAGGGAATGAGAATCAAGTACAGTCACCGGATCAGTCAGGTGGAGGGGGAACAAATAGATCCTGGAACAACAGAGGGCAGACTTTAGGAGATAGGGGAGGCAGGATCACTCAGGATGATGTCAGGGACAGAGAAGAGGAGGATAAAGCTTATTACATTCATTGACTTTTGGGCATCATGCTACCTTACTATTTAAGGAATAAATGCCATTTGTCGTGTAGTATTCCTTTTAATATGCTGTCACAGTCAATTTGCTAGTGTTTTGTTGCGGACATTAAGTCTACACTCATGGCAGATATTTTCTTACAGTTCTCTTTGATGTCCCAGTCTGTCTATGTGATTGCGTAATGTTGGCCCCTGTGACCAATTACAAGAAAGTGACCTTTCCTCTACTTTGCGGAAGAGTTTGAGAAGGATTCGTGCTGTTATAAGGCATTACTGCACAAAATACACACATGTTGGAGGTAAAATACAGAAAAATCAATGTTGAACTGACATGGAAACGTTTTCTCTGACAGTTACCTTTCATAACCCAAGAATGTGCTGTGCAGGCTGCTTGGGGGAAAAAAAAGGCATCAGTGGCTTTGCTCAACTATGAGCCTATATGAATCTGTAAGACCAACTGACCAGGCAGGAGGAACTCACTTGTGCAACAATGGCACTACTGGCATGGCATAGCCAACTCCCCTCTGGTGGGATCTGGAATCGATGCCACAAGAGAGGACATGTCTGGTCCTGAAAATGAAGAAAGAAACCCCTAGGGGAAAACTGGATACTTTTATTTAGCAAACTGATGGAGTGTCCAGCTACCTTTTACAAATTTCTGTTTATTCCCATAGACAGATGATACTCTCAGCCTTACGCAATGAACCTCTCTTTTCCAGCCAGTAGTGCTGGATACAGGGACTTAGCACAAAGTGCTGAGAGTGACAGAAGAGGGCTTGGTTCTAAAGACATTTACACTATCCTTTCTAAGGGTCAGAGAATGTTATATAAGAGGAAGCAGAAAGAATGGAATAGCTGAAAGACAGGAAGGCTGGGAAATGCCGTTTCCTGGCATGACTCCATTGCAGTCACAAACTCAACAGCTGTTGTGGAGGCCTGCACTGAGTCAGTACAAGAATGGGCCTATCAACTGTCAGGCATGGATGGTGGAGGGACTTAGGGTACCTACCTCTCACTGTGAAGAACTCTACTGATAGATTCGGTGAGAAGGGGAGTCACTATCTTCAGTTGTGTGCCAACTTATGATGCTACAGGCTCCAATAGAGAGTTCCAATTGTATGGTTTCAAAGATGGCCCTGGCTAAAGTAAATGCATCCTAAAGGAAAGTGGAAAGTCATGAATTTGGGAAAAGGATTGGTAGAGATAAGAGAGCTGACAGGGATTGGAGGGAGATACAGGAGGGTGTAGGAGAGAGGGTAATCACAGTGTGTTAAGTGGATGTATAAAATTATCAAATAACAAAAACAATCAAATGAGAAATGTGAATTGATCTTTTCACTGTAATACTTTGTAACAAAGTCATTCTACTACTCACCTATACTAAAACACCAGCTTATAAAATGATACACCATTACCAAGACACATTCAGATCTAAAGATACACATGGTATCACATGTTTGGTCACCTCAATAGTAAAACCTAGTTCTTAAGTGTTCTTTGGATTAGTTATTTGACCTTATAGACTTTAAAAAAAAAAAAGTTTTTGTTTTTGTCTGAGTAGGTGTATGTGCTGTGTGTTTCTAGGAATTTGTTCATTTCATTGAGTTTTCACAGTCAGTGGTAAGGGGCTTGGTCATGTTAGTATCATGTGATGCTTTTTGTTCCAGTGAGTTTCCACTTTCATTTCTTTTTTTTTTAACATTCATTTATTACTTCGTTACATCTCCATTGCCAACCCCTCCCTCCACCCCCTCCCAGGCCCTCCCTCCCACCCACTACTCCCTCTCCCACCCCTACCATGCCTCCAGTGTGAGTTGTCTCTGAGTATCAGCCCCTCCCAGTTCGTTAGTCACATGGGGTCTAAGAGCTTCCTCTTGCACAGGAGGCATACTTGGCAATTCCACTAGGGTGGGGTGTCCCATTGACAGGTAACCAAGTCCATGTTCCTGCTCTTTTGGGCGATATCGTAGAAATCTAGGAATAGCTCTACCTCAAGACCCAGCCATTCCACTTTCATTTCTGATTTAGGTAATTTTGACCTCTTTAGCTTCATTGTTTGAGATAGAGATTCTTATATTTTGCTGATAATTACAAAGCAATTTTTAATTTTGATTTCTCTCTTGCTTTTCTAACCTCTGTTTTGTTTATCAGTGCTCTAATGTTTATCATTTCCAATCTTCCAGATGGTTCCTCTAGAAGGGATGAGGAAAGAGCAAATAAAAGGTTTACACCCAATTTCCTTCCAATTGGAAATTACATCAAGCTTTTGTATGCTGCTGATTTTGTTTGTTTGACACAGACAGAATCTTTCCTTATTACTAAGGATGGTCTCTAGGGGTTTGTTTGTTTGTTTGTTTTGGGTTTTTTTTTGTTTTGTTTTGTTTTGTTTGTTTCTCTCACCCTGTTGAGTGATGGGATTTCAAGCATGCACTTCCAAGCCTGGTTCACCTTATTTTAGCTTCAGCATTTGCAGGCTTGTGGAAAGCCGTGGTCTACTTTCCACATTTCTTGTTTTTTTTCTTTTTGAGCATTTTAATTAATTAATTTCTTTACACATAACTGAAAGTGATGTTACAGTACATAAGTAATTTACAACTGTGCAGTAATGTGTTGCAAAATAAATTATCTAGAAGGCAGCAAAAATACATTGTGAATGTATATAAAACTGTACAGGTTTGCAGATACACTCTATAGGATTATTGGCTCTGTAGTGTTTCAAGTTACTTTCTCAGAAAGAGAAACAAAATGCCCAAGATTAAAGGAAAAATATACAAACCACGTGGATTTGACTCCATTAAACACACTATTGGAGAGTCCTGGCTGTGTCCCTGTGTCCAGGCAGACGGCAGCCAAACCCTTGCCAGCAGCAGTGTCCAAGACTGTCCTGGGGACCACATTTCTAACAAAACTGGTTCTGACAATTTCTCCTGGCTCTCTGGTGATTCTGTGGAGAGGACAGAAGGTTGGCGCTGTTTTCATGACATCATATGTATCTGGGTTTTTTTTAATTTTTAATGTTTTTATTTTATTGTTTATTTATTTATTTTGGTTTTTCGAGACAGGGTTTCTCTGTGTATACTTGGCTGTCCTCGATTCATTTTGTAGACCACGCTAGCCTTGAACTCACAGAGATCCACCTGCCTCTGCCTCCCAAGTGCTGGGATTAAAGGCGTGTGCACCACTACACCTTATTCTTTGAGGTGTATAGATGAGGATGAAAGCCCTCTGACATGCAGTCATTAGTGAGTTGGGTTTAAAATCACAGACTTGGAGCAAAGCGCAGACTGATTTCTCCTATCCATTTTGTAAGTTTTAATAATTAATTTAAGTGGTTAGCTTCAGTTTCTCAGCTTTGTTCATTTCTATTGCTGACATATACCACAAGATGAGTAAATTATTTTGAAAGAAGTTTATTTTGCTCATGGGTATAACCCAAAGTTGAAAGGACACATCTAACAATGGTCTCCTTGCAAGCACAGTCCTAAGGAGGTGTTGGGAGTCACATGTCAAGTGAAAGGAAACACATGACTTGGGCTTTTTACAACAGATCCACTCTCCAGGTAATCTATTACCCTATTAATCATGTGAATAAGTTAATACATTTGCAAGGGCAGAGCCCTAATCACTCCTTAGTGGTCCTGCCTGGTCCCATTTCTCTAATAAAAAGAATAAAATCTCAGACACTAGAAGAGATATAACATATATAAATTTATGCATACACACAACTTACTTTTGTTATTTTTTCCCTAAGGCTATTTCTTCCTGATAACCTGATGCTAGTTGGAGACAGTAGATATATGAAAAGTTTTGATCTCCCTCCTAGAGAGTCCTGGCATGCCCATTTTTCCCAAATTCTGCATTTAATCTGAGTTTCCTTATCTTATCATTCCTTGTCTTGGAGTATCAGCCATAGGTGGATGGCCAACTAATACTCTCCCAGATCCAGAATTCATTAGTACTCTATTTTCTCTTATTACTCTAGTACTAGCTGCATCAGATGCTTCATTACACCTGACATGGATTGCCATTTTTTTCTGACCTGAAAGTTGCCTTTTTCAGTTGATTTTCCAACATCTATCTATTTTGTGTCTAGTCATAAGACTGACTTTCTAGGCTGTATGAGTAGAAACTACAGTTATAGAGCCATCCTCATGTGCAGGTACTTTTCAAGCCTCTGCTTCGATTCCATTTGCTATAGCACATAGACCAAAGCAGTCACACAGGAAAGTCAGAATTAACTGGTAGGGAGATAGAGCCTAGTGCTCAAAGGGAGATGTTCTGCCTGTTCTGGTGTCCTTCCCAGGAGCCTAGTTTGTGGTATTATGGCGAGCCATCTTGTTATTATTTGTAAGAAGGAGGCAAAACACATGGGTACCCATCTCTGAAGATGCTTATACACAACCTTAACTGGCTGAAATACTTGCTAAAGCTGTCCTTTACTGTGTTCGGGGCTTGTGATTGTGGTGTTAGATCTATTTTTTTTTTAAATCTGTTTGCTTCCTTTCAAATTGGACACTCCTAAGAAGAAAGAGGTCCCAGACAGCAGTAAAGCAGTAAAACAAAGCCACAGTTTTTCTTAGTATAAGGAGACCAGTATCCTCTTTTGTCAGCAAGAGAATGGTAAGTAAGGCTGTAGCCTAAAGACGGGACACTCTGGAGCTAGCCAATTTGTCTTTGCACTTCCTAATGAAGAGAAAGCTGGCTTAAGACATTGAAATAGCAACACATCTATCCAAAAATGGGTTGTTTCTCAAGGGTGGAATGCACATGAAAGAGTATGAGGAAAATTGTTGGGGAAGGTCTAATATCATTGCTTCTGATAGGCTAATTTCAATGCTGAGATCTGGTTACCACCCTTTCTGAGGCATTCTCTTGATTGGTTAATAAAAGTCACTGATGGCCAATTAGCTAGGCAGAAAGAGTATAGGAAGGTGGGACTTCCTGAGATTAGAACAGGGACCCTGCATTTTACACAGAGGATGAATTCATTCCACCAGGAGACATGGAAGCAGATAGATGTGTTTGAGAATGCTGGAAGGTAATCACAGGCACATGGCAGTATGGAATTAGGTGATCTGGGTTAACTTAGAGTAGCTAATTGAGAGTCTGCCTAGATAAGAGTTAAGCGTTGAAACATTAAAAGGTCTTGGTGTATTTAATTATTGGGGAAAGGACCACAGCACCTTATAGGCCATCAGTCCAAGCAATCCAGGGCCATTGGACACCAAGACCCCTGTTGAACTCTGGCGAATCTCCCCAGTAGAATTCCAGCAAATTTCCAGTCAAGCTGCTGGTAATTCTAGCAGCCTAATATAGCAATTTATATAACTTAAAAGAGTTTAGGTTACAGGTGGTGTAGGCCACCCTTGGTCCAGGGCTTTTTCCCAGGACAAATCAGGCCTCTGGTTAAGGCAGGCCAGGCCACCCACTGATCTGCCAAGCCACCGTCTGCTCCATCAGCCTAATCATAAAGTTTACACATACTAATAAATACAATTGATAATTACATAACAGTTTCAGAAAATCCTTCCTCAGGCAGCTTCCTAGGAGGGAGCCAAGCATGTCATTCTTTACAAATGCTACAGGGATATGATATTACAAAATATAGACCCACATATGTTCACAAATATTTCATTCCTAACGTTTACTGCCTCAAAAAAGGAGTCGTGAGACCACCAGAAAGGCGCTGTACTTGTTTATTCATTTAGTGTCAGAGTAAACCCTTCTTCAGACAGGAGCAAATTTGAAATAGTGAAGTATAGACAGTCCTGGGTCCAAGGTGGTAGCATTTAAAAGTTTCAATCCAAACGTATATATCCTAATTACAGTTAAGGCAGGTTAGGTGAAGCTAGGATGTTTGGTGAGCTGGGTGTAGTTAATAAATATTATACCTATTGTGGTTTTATTGGATGCAGCCACTTCTCAAACTGAGAACCATCTGAAATGGAAGAGATGTCAAGTCAGAGAGAGAGGCAGTACCGTGTATCTAGATTTAAGAAGAATGTTAGGAAACAGAGTATTACAGTAGCTAGAGTTGCCCCACATGCTGACATAACTGCTAATATCTTAAGAACAATTAGCAGAGAAAACTAAAGGTTCTATAAATGTCCAAGCTCTGAGATGTTCTGGAAGAAATCACGAAGTTCTTCTGAGTTTGCCATCTGTGAGAATCTCTCTAAAGCCATAGAATTCTGTTTCTAGCATTCTGTGTCATGAGTTTGAAGAGATGAGTACATTTCCAAAGCACAAATACAGAAGATGGTCTCTGAGGTCCACAGCAACATTGTGCATGTGTGTGTGCATATGTGTGTGCATGTGCCTGTATGTCGGTTAAAGGAAAACGACATCATATGTGAATAACACACAATTTTTCTCCCTGTGATACTGTGCTCTCTGTCACTATGCTACTATGTTTTAAAGCAACATAACTGGTACCATTTCTGTAGAGTTCAGAGAAAGACATGTTTTTTTTTTATGAGAGGTATAGACTTCCCTTTTAAACATCTAGAAGTGCTTTGTTCTTGTTTTGTTAAGCTTGCTTTATAAATGATTCAAAGAATCAATTGATGGTTCATTTGCTTGATCACAAATTGGTAGGTGATGACATTTATTTCATGCCTGTGAGAATGAAAGAAATTTAATGCAGGGCCACTGTGTCTACTTGGGGAGACACTTATGCTCTCATTCCCCCTGAATATTTTTGGAATACTAATTATAGGCTCAAACTCTTCACCAGCGTCAGGGGCATAAATGTGAATGGAACAGCACAGCTTACAGCTTTGGACATGGGGCAGACAATGCTCATATTCCATATAAGTAATTATAATAGATTGTTTGCAAAGTACACAGGGAATGAGAGAAATTATTGCATTCTGAGACCAGGGAAGCATATTAAAGGAATGAATACTGAGAAAGCCCTGAAGGTACATGGGGGGGGGGACTATTACAGATATACAAATAACATTCACAACCCAAGAATTACACTGTGAGAGGTGATTTTTCTCATCCTATATTATAAATTAGGGTTATAGGCCCTGTATCATAGGATGTTTAAGATTTAGTTGTCTTATGTATACTGATTCATCTAAAAAATTTTAAACCCTTATTTTTAATTATCTTATTAAAAGTAATTAAAATAAGATATGATTCTCAGGAAGCTGAGGCAGGAGGATTTGAATTTCAAGATCAGCCTAGGCTATATAATGAATTTGGGGCCAGTCTGAATATAATTAGAGTTAGAGCATGTGAGATCTGTCTCAAAAATCAACATAAGTGAATACATAAACAAAATAAACCATAATCCCCCAAATAATATAGTATTCATAGAAAGTCTGACAAGGCCTGCTGATAGCAAGGTTGTTATAAAATATAATCCAGTGGGGAGTGGAGGGTGGAGAGGAGTACTTTTGGCAGCCCCATGCCAACGTGACCCCCTGAGAAATTATGCCATGCAACAGATAAAGTGTAAAAGAGGTTTATTTGGGGAGGGCAGAGGAGTGGAGAACCTGTGGGAGAGATGGAGGCAGACAAGCAGACAGATGGGGAGCAGAGCCATGAGTGTAAGAGAGAGGGCAATTCCCAACAAAATACCAACACAATTCTTTACAAACCTTGAAAGAACAATTCTCAACTTCATATGGAATTTAAAAAAAAAAAAGAATAGCTAAATCAATCCTGTAAAAATTTAAAAATCTGGAGGTATCACTATCCTAGATTTCAAGCTGTACTACAGAGCAGTAATAATATAAAAAAACAGCATGGTACTGGTATAGAAATAGACCAGCTGATCAATGGAATCGAATTGAAGACTCAGAAATAGACCCACACACCTATGGTCACCTAATTTTTGTCAAAGAAGCCAAAACTGTATAGTGGAAACAGGACAGCATCTTCAACAAGTGATGCTGCTCTAAGTGGATATTGACATGTAAACACTCATTAAGATGCACTCAGGGAAGACAGGCACCTTCCATAAAGCAGAAGGAGAAAAAGTTTGCTTGATCTTGATTCTCAGTATGAATACAAACCATGAAAAGGAGATTTTTCCCTCTATCCAGGAGACTGGATGTATATAAATTTAGCACAATGAGAAGCACTTTTAAGTCTATACTTAGAAGACAACCCAAAGAAATTAAAAATCTTGAGCTTCTGATTGTGATAATGGTAGATCGTATAGCTGAAGGTTTTATCAGAGGTAGACTAATAACTTATCAGAATTCAACTGATTAATGTTAAACTCTGAACTTTAGAGATCTTAATATAACAATAGCATAGCGAGGGGAAGAAATCTGAAACATTTTTCATTCCTTTTATATATTTTAAATCATTTATCACTATTTAAGCTTTCATATCCTCCAACCTTCATAATTTGCATTTACCTACCTTAAAACACCTTCTGAGACCCTAAAACACTTTCTTAGTTCTTCAGAACTTAAGCTTCTGTAACCTGAAACCTTATATAAACTTTACACTTTTTTATTTTTTATCCATGTCTTCATCTTGAGACACAGGTGGTTGATTAATGGAGCAGTGAGTGTAAAAGAATAGTAAAAAGTTACTTTTAAACCTGATTTCTGAGTCTGGAAACAAAGTAGACCATGCCTAGACCAAGTGGTAGCAGCTCTTGAATACTGAGGCTTGAAGCTTGATTTTTACAAATGAAACAGAAAGCATCTGAAACCATAGTTTCTGATATTAAAGTGATAAATCTTTCACTAGTCTAGGCTTCAAACCCATTGGAGACCTAAGAAGGATAAATTTCACCAGAGTAAGCAGGAAGAGCAGACCAAGCAGCTTCTGAGTCTATTAAAAATGATAGAGACTTACTAGCTACCTCAACAATCACCCAATGTTCCTCTGTGGTTGGTGGGGGCATCCATCTTTGGCTACTAGGCCCAGAAGATTTGACAGACTTTTCTGTGAAGCAGGAACTTGGAGGGAATGTCCTCCCTTTGTCTAGGCAAAGTGAGGCAGTCAACTTCTCAGTGTCCTACCTGTCCACAATTTGGATAGTGTACTGTCAGCAGTCAAGGCAAAGGGCAGTCTATAGACCAGTGGCCAGTGTTGTCACATTTAAATCAAACTTCAGGTGGAGGCTTTTCTCTATCCATCTTCTTTGGAGGAGATTAAGGGTGCTGTCAGGAGCTGGTATATCTATCACAAAAAGCTTTTTTATTACACATTTTAAATGCCATATTCTGCAAATCTCTGAAGTGTTTGAGGACCATCTGCTTATCTAAAGTAGATCTAAATAGATGAAATTTGCTTGTTTCTAGTTACTTGTTTTCTGCTTAAACATTGAAAACATGTACAGGAGGCTAAATAAAGATTAATCTTGTAATTAATTACATTAGTACTTAGCATGACTACAAATATATTTCTGAATACATTAAAGGATTTGATCATTATAAGGTGACTGACTACCAACTTCCAATTTCTTAATTATCATTAACAGTTTACAATAACTTAGTAGCTTTCATAAGGCTAAGACTTTATATTACATCCTTGTTAGGCTTAGCAATTTTGAATTGAAACTCTTCTAGTATCAAAACAAAACTTTTAATCATAGATACAGCCCATAGAGAGACCGGCAACTTTACTGATATTATATTGCACCACTGTAAGTCATTGTAGTTTTCTGTATGACAGTTTATCCAAACTAAATCTTAAAAGACAAAAAAGCTACACAAATATTACTATGAACCTGAGTAAACCTTAGGAGTTTAGAGATCTTGATTATCAAACATATGTTGTTACTTATCTAAACTTTCTAGCAGTTTTGTGTTGAGCAATTAGCAAAGACATAAGTATCTAGACATATGTCTTAAATTAGCTTCTGTTAATCTGAATAGATCTTATAACTTTGAAATATCATCATCATAGACAGAATATTCTAAGCCAGAGTTGAATCACATATACAATATGTTGTAGCAATTGTTTAAAATTTTTATCATTGAAAAATCAATACCAATCTAAAATATTTGAGACTTGTTGCTTTCTTAGTGTAAAAGGGGAAACAATAATAAACAGAGTTCATTACAACTAGGAAGATTTAGAATTGTTAATTTATACCCTGTGGTCATCTTAAGACAGTGAAATCACATAGTAGATTGCAAGTCATGTTGTTGACATGGTTGCTTTTTAAAAACATTTGTTTTTCATATGTATATACATTATGAGTTGCATCCAAGTTACATGCATATATACACACAGATACTTATGTATAGATTTTTAATTATAAGCCTTTTGTTACAAATGTAAAGCCAAATATTATTGTAGATTATAGAGATTTTTAAACCATAACCAATGAGCAACTTAGATAATCTTTAGATAAGAGTTTACAGCATAATCTTAAGATATTTTTCCTTTGAAAGCAGAGTGCAAAGAAATCAGAGAGAAAAGATTTTTAAGAGTAGGTAAGTAGAATCTTAAACATAGAGCAAAGTGAGTTTAGATATAAGATATTTGGTAGTCATTTTAGATATAAGCTATTGGGAATCATCTATGACTGTGAGAATTTGGAAATCAGGTGCATCAATTTGTAATAAAATCTGCATTCATGAAGAGAGAGAGAGCATGCTTAGCTTAGTGAAGGCTGGCTACAGAAAGCCAGGAGTGGGGAAGGGTACATGGTCCACATGGGCAGGCTGCAAAAGTCAGAGTGAGGGCTACAAAATCAGACTTTAGAATTTGGACTTAAATTACCAGACAAAAATTTGGACTACAGAATCAGACTCTAGAATTTGGACTTAAATTACCAGACAAATCGATCCATACATACCTCCAGAGTGGTTTTGAGAACATATGGACCTGCAGAAAAGGTGTGTGTGTGTGTGTGTGTGTGTGTGTGTGTGTGTGTGTGTGTGTGTGTGTGTGTGCTGCAGTTTCCGCTCCTGTCTGGTTCCAACTCCCAGCTGTTGCAAATGTACAAGCAAGACATTTACACAGTATGGGGAGGGATATCGGACAGAAACAAGCAGGGTTTGGAACAAGGAAAAAGGAATAAAGAAAGGGAAGTTTTTTACATGCTCTCCCAATCACTTGGGTGGTATATTGAGGTCAGATTCAGTAAGTTTAAAAGCTAGGTGTACCAGGATGCAGTTCCCATGGATGATGAGAAGAGTCCCAGACCTGTGTTCTAGGCATCCCAGGGACCCAGGGGAGGCTGAACTGAGAAGGCACATGCTGTCCAGTGAATTATCATTCATTGGACAGGGGACAGGACTAAACTGGAGCAGACATGGTTTATCTGGTACCAGGATTTTCAGGAGAAGCCTTGAGAGTGAAAAATCCTGCTTGAAA